>JAXIVH010000017.1:3689904-3692884 GCA_036785325.1 Urophycis tenuis
CAGGTGACCTGTGTGTGGGGATAGCTGCTTTAACCTGTGATTACTCCATGTACAACAGGTGACCTGTGTGTGGGGATAGCTGCTTTAACCTGTGATTACTCCATGTACAACAGGTGTGCAGCCCCACCTGGCCCACCAGTCCACTCCGTCAGACTCAGACCAGGTGAGGTTCCTGAAACCAGCCATCACCCATCAGCCATGGGTGTGTGTGTATGTGTGTGTGTGTGTGTGTGTGTGTGTGTGTGTGTGTGTGTGTGTGTGTGTGTGTGTGTGTGTATGTACAGCATGTATGTATGTATTTATGTATGTATGTATGTATGTATGTATGTATGTATGTATGTATGTATGTATGTATGTATGACTGTATATATGTATGTATGTATGTATGTATGTATGTATGTATGTATGTATGTATGTATGTATGTGTGTGTGTGTGTGTGTGTGTGTGTGTGTGTGTGTGTGCGTGCGTGCGTGCGTGCGTGCGTGCGTGCGTGCGTGCGTGCGTGCGTGTGTGTGTGTGTGTGTGTGTGCGTGTGTGTGTGCTTGTGCGTGTGTGTATGTGAGTATGGGAGCCTGTGTGTGAATTAGTATCTGTGTGTGTGTGTGTGTGTGTGTGTGTGTGTGTGTGTGTGTATGTGTGTGTGTGTGTTTGTGAGTGTGTTAGTGCCTATGTATCAGAGAATGTCAGGGGGAAAGAGAGCAAGAGAGAGAGAGAGAGAGAGAGAGAGAGAGAGAGAGAGAGAGAGAGAGAGAGAGAGAGAGAGGTTATCACTGGAGAGTGTGAAGACAATAATGCAAACTGACACTTTAGAAATGAGATGCTGGTTGCCTTGGCGACCGGCCCAAGGCTGGGGGCTCCAGGGAGGGGAGAAAGGGTGAGCACAGAGTGGTATAGAGGCTCAATTATATTTGATTAGAACCGTAATCATTAAAAAGAGACAGAAAAAGGCCCTTTTCACTGAAGCATTCTGTGTTCCTACAAAGAGAGATATTTCCCAGATATTTCCCTGATATTTCCCTGATATTTCCCTGATATTTCCCAGATAGTTCCCCGATGTTTCCCTGATATTTCCCTGATATTTCCCTGATATTTCCCTGATGTTTCCCTGATGTTTCCCAGATATTTCCCTGATATTTCCCTGATATTTCCCTGATGTTTCCCTGATGTTTCCCTGATGTTTCCCTGATATTTCCCTGATATTTCCCTGATATTTCCCTGATGTTTCCCTGATGTTTCCCTGATATTTCCCTGATCTTTCCTTGATATTTCCCTGATATTTCCCTGATATTTCCCTGATGTTTCCCTGATGTTTCCCTGATATTTCCCTGATGTGTCACTGATATTTCCCTGATATTTCCCTGATGTTTCCCTGATATTTCCCTGATATTTCCCTGATGTGTCACTGATATTTCCTTGATATTTCCCTGATATTTCCCTGATATTTCCCTGATGTTTCCCTGATATTTTCTTGATATTTCCCTGATATTTCCCTGATGTTTCCCTGATATTTCCCAGATATTTTCCTGATGTTTCCCTGATATTTCCCTGATATTTCCCTGATATTTCCCTGATGTTTCCCTGATGTTTCCCTGATATTTCCCTGATATTTCCCTGATGTTTCCCTGATGTTCTCCTCTGTGCTGTGAGAGTGTAGCCCCCCCAGGAGTTAATGCAGAGCCCCTTTCTACTGTGTCGTCACACACTAAGCCACAGAGACGCAAGAACAAACAACACATGCTGATTCGTGAAGCGGGTGCCTGGGTGTCATCTGCTGGGTGTCTGGGTGTCATCAGCCTCGGGAGGCAGCGCGTCTCACTCACTCCATCTGTCAATCATCAGGTCTGACACCTTTTCATAGGAGGAAAATGGGGTGGCAACCAAGGCCTCACACACACACACACAAACACTCACAAATACACACATTTGTTAAAAATATGTTTTTTGTATGTTTGAATGAGAATATCTCATCAACTATATACACATATACATGAGGACATAACAGAACATAACAGGACATCACAAAGTAGCATGGTCAAGGCCTACCACACGGGACAGAGGGCTCTGTGACCTTTGACCTTCTGATTCCACAACAGAGAGAGTGAAAGTGAACCAGAGTGTGGACCAGTACTTTACCTGCACTGTGTGGACCAGTACTTTACCTGCACTGTGTGGACCAGTACCTTACCTGTACTGTTTGTGGACCAGTACTGTGTTGCACCTGTATTGTGTGTATATATATAGTTTTTTTCTATGGCGTATAAATTGGGTATAAATTCCCATGTCCCACCTGCAGTACCCTCTAATACCAGCAGTGGTTTGGACACCACTTTCCTCCTCCTATCCTCCAGCTTTCCTCCAGCTTTCCTCCACCTTTCCCCCACCTTTCCTCTACCTTTCCTCCAGCTTTCCTCCAGCTTTCCTCCACCTTTCCCCCACCTTTCCTCTACCTTTCCTCCAGCTTTCCTCCAGCTTTCCTCCACCTTTCCCCCACCTTTCCTCCACATTTCCTCCACCTTTCCACCAGCTGCAGAGGCACTGCTCCTAACACCAGGAGTGTCTGAAGGTGCTGCCCTCTCATCGTTCCACAGCCTCCTGAGACCATCCAGACATCACGTTTGTGTTTCCTGATCAGTCGGGCCTCGCCCGGGCAGCATTTGATTTCCTAATATGGCCGCCGCCGCGTTGTTGATAAAACTCCAGCCAATCAGAGTGAGGCTCTGCCTCCCTTGCCGAATCCGGTTGAAAGCAAAGCAGAAACATTGTAATCTGAGGAAAAAAAAAACCTTCTGTGCAGATTTCTGCTAATCTTTGAACATCGTTTTCAGTCTATTCAGCGGGACGGCTGCCAGAGGATCAGAATGTGGACTCGGAGCGGAGGACTCCCTCGGAGGCTCAGAGTGGAGGCCAGCCTCAGAGCGGAGGACTCCCTCTGAGCCTCAGAGTGGAGGACTCTGAGCCTCAGAGTCTCGACAGGAGTCA
>JAXIVH010000017.1:3693084-3703084 GCA_036785325.1 Urophycis tenuis
ACAGCCCAGCCTCTGAATTCATTTTTGTAAATCTAACAGATTCTGGCCAGGTAAAATCCTCTTCTCTATATTCCACGGATCGTGGAAAGTCTTCCACTCCAGGGGCTGATCGCGTGACGGCGTGTTGTTTCCTCGCCATTTTTATGTGTGAAATATATTTCCTCTGTGAAACGCTAGCGACTCACAGGACCGCGTTCAGCGTCCAGGCCCGGTTGGGCTGCATGGGCTCTCTCGGCCTCGGCCGCCGTCACATCCCCGCCGTCTCATCACGCTGTGGGTTTAAATGGCCAGCCATTAGCCAGGCGAAACAGTAATCACCCTAATGTGTCCATTTGTTGTGTAAGTGTGGGGGGTGGGTGGGGGGCCAGTGGGTGCATGTGAAAGGGGGGGGGGGGGGGGGGGGCAGTGAGGCGATACCATTGCAAATGCGGACACAAGCCTACATTAGTGTTAAAACAATACACGGCCGACAAGCAGTGCTCGCCTTGGCCATTGGTTTGAGGCCCCCCCCCCCCCCCCCTGCAGCGCAGGGTGGGAGTAGAAACACAGTAGAAACACAGCAGAACCCCCAGTAGAAACACAGGTACGGGGGGGCTGCAACACATGCTCCTCTTGCAAAGGCTGAACAGGCCTCAACAGTGTGAAGACATGAAGACAGACCCTCCAGGTTCGGTCCGTCTGGGCCACAGCAGTCCTGCAAAGGTTCGGTCTGAACCACAGCAGACTGTAAGGGTTCGGACTGGGCCACAGCAGCCCGTAAAGGTTCGGACTGGTGCCACAGCCGTGCCACAGTGGGCCGCGCCGTGTCCTCGCCTTGTATCCCGTCAGTCCGGTGTGTGTGTGGACGTGTCCTTTGTTTTTTACAGCCAGGGGCGGCTCGAACGGGCCGCTGTTTAAAACTGGGACTATGGATTAAGGGGGGAGATTTCCACGCTAAAATGTGTAATCCCATAATATATCCCGGGCTACAGTGTTGTGATTGTCACTAATACGCAGCGTGTGGGATATCGCTGGAGTGACGGCGCGCGGTCCGTCCTCCTCCCGCAGCGCGCTGTCTGCACGAGCCCTCCCGCCCGACGGGTCTTCATCCCGACATCCTTCCGTCCGTCCGTCCGTTCGTTCTGTAGATGTTATGAAACCACATGTTATTATGACAATGCTGGTCATGATATGGTTTGGTTATTTGTTTCTACCATGATAGTGGCATTATTATCATTCAACATGAAGCATTATTATCTTTCTTATTGTTATTAGGCCTATTATTACTGTCATTTGTATTGTTGTTTTTATTATTATTATTACTATTATTTGTATTGTTATTATTCATATTCTTTCAAGGCCAGTCCAGTCAAAAAATGATTAAAAAATTTCAACGAATTCTGACCCCTTACAGACGCTTCGGCACCAAGTGCGCGGGCTGCCTCCAAGGAATCTCCCCCAACGACCTCGTGCGTAAGGCGCGCAGCAAGGTGTTCCACCTGAACTGCTTCACCTGCATGGTGTGCAACAAACAGCTGTCCACGGGCGAGGAGCTGTACGTCATCGACGAGAACAAGTTCGTGTGCAAAGAAGACTATATGAGCTCCGGAGCGATCAAGGAAGTCAGCCTGAATTCAGGTGAGCAGCCCGGACACCACCACGACCTGCACCCGGAGCACCGGGACGAGCCTGGTGTTATTGTGGCGCCCCTGCTCTGCTGGCCGGGCCTCTCCTCGCTGCCGCGTTCTGCTACCGACTCATACACGATTTCACAATTTGTGTTATTACCTTGAATGACATCCCAGAATAAAAGAATAACGCTCAATTCTCAACGCAGTTTGCGTCAAGACCATTTCATACAGTACGAAATAGCCTTGAATGTGTTTATTCAACTCAGGTCAGAATGGGCCTGATATCGGGTTCAGGGACACATGCAGATAATTATGAACTGTAATTATTAAACTAGGGAGAAATGTGGGTTCATTTCGCCTAAGTTGAATTTTTGAACGATTTGATATTATCTTATCTACCGGGCCAATGAGAAAATGTAAAGGACAGCAATTTGACTTGCAAAAAAAAAAGGAATGGAAATAGGCCCGGATAGCGGAACCTATACAGCCCGAGCCGACCAGCGAGTCGCTCGCCTTTTTGTTCCGTGATATTAGAGGCTCTGAGTGACAAGACGACCCGCACGTAATTATTCCGAACCAGCCGTGACATTTGTGATCAAATCTCTCTCTCTGGTTTTTTTTTATTTCCCCGCAGTGTCGTCATGTACAGACAGAAGTTTATCGCCAGATCTGCAGGATCCGATACACGATGACATAAAGGAGACGGACAATTCCACGTCTTCCGATAAGGAAACGAACAATAACGAGAACGAGGAGCAGAACTCTGGCACCAAGCGACGCGGGCCGCGCACCACCATCAAGGCGAAGCAGCTCGAGACGCTGAAGGCCGCGTTCGTCGCGACGCCCAAACCCACGCGTCACATTCGGGAACAACTGGCCCAGGAAACGGGATTAAATATGCGCGTTATTCAGGTACGGCACACTTCTGTTATATTTCCATCTGTTTTCTATAGTGATGAGTAGAAGGGTGAGCCTGCTGTAGGCTGCAGTAGCCAGGCCTGTATTCTATTCGGATGAAGGGAAGATGGCAGTACACGTTGGCATTATTTCATTTGATTTAAATTACTATTTGCCCAAATGGCCAGTGTGTCGTGAGGACTGCCAGGCTGACTTGATCAGCCTGGCTCCGCATTTAAAAAAAAAAACAACAGCAAAAAAACAAAACAAGCGGCGTTTACACACAACGTTGGGAACTATTCGCTTGTGTTGTGACTGTAATGACCCGGTCCTGCGTGACGGGGTCCGGAGGAGATGTCGCGTTCCCAGACATTGGAAGGCAGCCCGGTTCTAAATTAGACAGGCTTTTATTTTCCCACCTATGTTTCCGCCCAAATCAACACACACACACACACACACACACACACACACACACAAACACACACACACACACACACACACACACACACACACACACACACACACACACACACACACACACACACACACCACACTAAATGTCACATTTTATTCAACACAAACACACCACACACACACACACACACACACACACACACACACACACACACACACACACGCACACACACACACACACACACACACACACACACGTTCCTCCCTTTTCACACGCAAGCGATCGCACGCGCGCGTCGCGAAACACACAAACATACGCGCGTATCCACACTCCGCGCGGAGGTGCAAGAGGCCTACAACTGTGTCAGGGTGATTAGCGCGGTGTCTGCGAGCTGTGATGTGGCTTTTTGTGTGCTCGCTGTAATTATCACTGATTTCACAGATTTACATCGCGCCTCCCCTCGCCCTCCGCCCCGACTCACTTACAGCCGCTCCTTATCAAGCACGCCAGCGCGCGTGCACCTTCTATAGATAATGACAGACACATCATGGGTTTTGGATTTGTCTGTTTGTGTGGCCTTGTGTGTGTGTGTGTGTGTGTGTGTGTGTGTGTGTGTGTGTGTGTGTGTGTGTGTGTGTGTGTGTGTGTTTGTATTAGAGAGAGAGAGAGAGAGAGAGAGAGAAATTGAGAACAATAGAGGCTGTGTGTGTGTGTGTGTGTGTGTATGTGTGTGTGTGCGCGTGTGAGGGTGTGCATGTGCGTGTGTGAGTGTGTGCATGTGTGCGTGTGTGTGTGTGTGTGTGTGGGGAGATCTCTTTTCACTTACCAACACAACACAATATTTACTCAATACATCAATCAATAGATCAATCAATAAATCCATCAGTCTATAAATCAACCAGCCAATCAATTAGTGGTTAGCCAATCCAGCGGAGATGAGCATCATGTGACCTGCTGTAAAGATGGCTGAGTTCTGGGAATTCAGCCATCCCCGAGTTCACCTCGTTGAAATTTCTTTGGATCCAAAATGGAGTCTTTCTTTGGTGTTATTTACTAGGTATTAAATACCATTGGTGTCTATGCGGGGCGCCGTGCACATGCTGTTCCTGCAGCATGTGTGTGTAATCCCTAAGCAACACTCTCTCAAGGGGAGCCAGGGCATTTCCATAAAAATGTACCCTACAGTTACGCGATTGTTCTCCAGAAGCAGGTGTTGCTTCTGGAGCACAGAGAGCACTGCCTAAGTGGTTTTAGGTGTGTGTGTGTGTGTGTGTGTGTGTGTGTGTGTGTGTGTGTGTGTGTGTGTGTGTGTGTGTGTGTGTGTGTGTGTGTGTGTGTGTGTGTGTGTCTGTGTGTTTTTGCTAATCTGCAGCGCAGTGGGATTTGGCTCGCGGTGTTGCCGTAGTTTGGTGTCAACAGAGATCATTATGCAGCTGTAATGTAAAAAAAGCTTTGCAGGAAGTGTGATGTGCTTACAATGCTAAGTTATTCCTCCTATTTTAAGCTTCCAATCTACAATCTCTCTTTTGTTAAACGGATGTGATAATAGAAAAATATGTTTTATTGTGTTCCAGAGGTTATTGTTGTGTTGATGGCAGACAAGGCGTTTCAGTCAAATATAGATTCAGATATATTGTTATCTTAATATCTTCATATCAAGCAGTGATAATTGAATATAGATTCCAATGTGTTATCTGAATACCATAATATTTATCTGACCTAATATCTTCATATCAAGCTGTGATAATTGAATATAGATTTAGTTATGTTATTATCTTCAAATCAACCGGTGATCATTTTCTAGATTAGATTAGATTCAACTTTATTGTCATTGTGCAGAGTACAGAGTACTACAATGCAAAGTACAGAGACAACAAAATGTAGCCTTCTCATCAGAAGTGCAAAGGAACGATTAAGGTGCGGTATGTACACGAGTAGTGCAATGTGAGTGGACAGTTGTAAGGTGACAGTAGTAAGTAGACAGTGGTCCTGTAACGTAACCAGCAAACAGATTCCACTGCAAGTCGTAACAAGTAGACAGTAAACAACAAGCAGATACTGTGAGGAGAGGTAGTAATTATAGAGGTAATCATCTTTTTTCATGCTAGCTGTTTTACAATATGAAGGGTTTTTTTTATTTTTTTAAATGTATGCTATTCCCATCTTTGTAATACATATCGTCAAAAATCCCGTCTAGGTGATGGAGATGAAATTACATTTAGCACAATACACTGGAAACAGTAGAGATTAATTTTTACCAATTTAGCAATTAATGAAAATAAAGAGAAATCATCTTCAGACTTTCATCCCTCCCCCCGATCACCCCCCCCCCCCCACACACACACGCCCCCCCCCCCCCCCGCCCCGACTGCCCCGGGGTCGTCTGTTGTTCAGCGGGACGCCGCCGGCTGCGGCGGCGGCTGCGGTGGCGGGCGGCCCTGACCTCTCACCTCAGCCGGCGGCGCCGCGGACACTAACCGTGGGCCTCTGTGCTCCGCCACGCTCTCCTCCCCCCTCCAGGTGTGGTTCCAGAACCGAAGGTCCAAAGAACGTCGCATGAAGCAGCTGAGCGCCCTGGGTGCCCGGCGGCACGCCTTCTACCGGGGCCCCCGCCGGATGCGGCCCCTGGGGGGCCGGCTGGAGGACGCCGACATCCTGGGGCCTGGCGCCTACGGCTACTATGGAGGTGAGTCTCCTCACGCCCCCCCCCCCCCGCGGTCTTGGAAAGGCTCTGGTGTTTTTTTGGTCTTCATCTCCAGGCCCGTGTGGACACGTGGCGTGGGGAACCTCGGCAGGACGTGGGAATTAAGAATTAATCACAATCACACAAATTAAAAAAAAAAAAGAAAAAAAAAAGCTGTTGCATATTTTCAGCACTGTTTCTAATAATACATAATGATGATGTTTTTTTTTTATCAAGAATTTAGAAGCATAAATATATATATATATATATATTTTTTTTTTAAAATATATATTAGTATGAAGCCACTCCACCTGCATTCATATTCCAAATCCAAAACGATGTTTCATTGGTTTGAAACAGATGATGACAGTCAAAACCACAGAATATGAAAGGATCAGAATAAGTCCAGATGATGGAGCAAACTAGCTTCATTGTTAGTGGAGTGTTGGCACCTAAAGGATCCCTCGCATGAGTCTACTGATGATCTAGTCTTCCTCTGTGAAGAGAGGGGGGAGATGGAACCAGCCTGCAGTAGTGCGCCCTGGTGTGTAGTAGTGTGCCCTGGTGTGTAGTAGTGTGTAGTAGTGTGCCCTGGTGTGTAGTAGTGTGTAGTAGTGTGCCCTGGTGTGTAGTAGTGTGTAGTAGTGTGCCCTGGTGTATAGTAGTGTGTAGTAGTGTGTCCTGGTGTGTGATCATGTATAGTAGTGTGTCCTGGTGTGTATTCGTGTGTCCTGGTGTGTGATCATGTATAGTAGTGTGTCCTGGTGTGTATTCGTGTGTCCTGGTGTGTAGTAGTGTGTCCTGGTGTGTAGTAGTGTGTAGTAGTGTATAGTATTGTGCCCTGGTGTGTAGTCTTGTGTAGTAGTGTGTCCTGGTGTGTAGTAGTGTGTAGTAGTGTGCCCTGGTGTGTAGTAGTGTGTAGTAGTGTGTCCTGGTGTGTGGTAGTGTATAGTAGTGTGCCCTGGTGCGTAGTAGTGTGTAGTAGTGTGCCCTGGTGTGTAGTAGTGTGTAGTAGTGTGCCCTGGTGTGTAGTAGTGTGTAGTCGTGTGTCCTGGTGTGTAATCATGTATAGTAGTGTGCCCTGGTGTGTACTTGTGTGTAGTAGTGTGCCCTGGTGTGTAGTAGTGTGTAGTAGTGTGCCCTGGTGTGTAGTAGTGTGTAGTCGTGTGTCCTGGTGTGTAATCATGTATAGTAGTGTGCCCTGGTGTGTACTTGTGTGTAGTAGTGTGTCCTGGTGTAGTAGTGTACAGTAGTGTGCAGTAGTGTGCCCTGGTGTGTGTGTCCTGGTGTGTAGTAGTGTAATAGTGTGCAGTAGTGTGCAGTAGTGTTGGAGGACATTCTTCACCAAGATTGGTTAATGGTGAACTGCGCTCTGCGACCAAACATCCATGCTATAAAACACTTATAGACTAAAGTAAATGAAATCCAAGGCCACGTGTGTGGCACAACATTCTTGTTTGATTCCATGCTGGAGGCGAACATCTTTGTTTGTCTTGTGTGTTCAAGGTTCAGTGTAGACGTTGCAGGGCGCATTGTGAACGTGGGCTCGCAGCACACCTCCAAGAATTTCAATTCAGGAATAAATAATTGTTAGCATACAGGGGTTATAACTCAAAAGTCAAAACCTACATGAATATGCAAACATTTTTGCGTTGAATACAAGAAATGACAAACACCAGGATCAAAATACGATAATATGTTGTGTGGGCAGGAAATAGTTATTAACTAATTAAGGAAATCCAGAGGTGGACCAAAGAAGGACTTTTCTGCACTCATTAAGATATGTGTTTAAATGAAATGCTCTCTATTATGCAGATGGGCCAATGGGCCTTACATACATACACACACACACACACACACACACACACACACACACACACACACACAAACATGGGTACTTATAGAGAACGAGATGAATATTGTATGAATTGAATAGATGGTCTTCTCATGCACTGCATTACATTCGTGGCACAGAGGATGCAGCAAAATGGATGCAAGGATCCAAGGGTAGAATGGAGGTGGGGGAGCAGGAGAAAGCCTTCACACCTCACTCTCATTTCTCTGCTGGGCCGCTGCTCTTCACAGCCCTTTGTACTGTCACAGCACAAGATGGTGCTCTCCCATTATTAGAGCCTCTTCCTTCTGCTCATCTGTCACCCCTCACAGAGAGAGAGAGGGGGAGAGAGAGAGAGAGAGAGAGAGAGAGAGAGAGAGAGAGAGAGAGAGAGAGAGAGAGAGAGAGAGAGAGAGAGAGAGAGAGAGAGAGAGCATATGTTGGGTTTGGGTTTTGAGAGCAGCATGTGTGAATGTGATTATTATTGTTTGTATTTTTTGTAGAAAAAATACAAGCTTACAGAAATGTACACACAGCAACACACACACGCACACACACACACCACACACACACACACACACACACACACACACGCACGCACACACAGGACTGCGAACAGGCCGTTAATCAGCTGGTGTGTTTTTCTCAAGGTCAGCCAAACTAGCGGGGCCTGTGTTTGTGAGAGACCATAATGAGCGTGTTTAGTGATGCCCTGTCACCTTCCATACATGTGGAACAATGTGGGGCTACAGTCCTGATGCAGCGTGCCGTGACGCGTGTTCCTCAAGGTTTCTACGGAGACAGTAACAGTTGGGCGACGAGGAATGTTGGGCATCACGTGGCCATGGAATGGATGAAGGCCGTGGAGACATTTCTGCTCCGCAGCGCGTCGTAAAATAAACCCGCAGGAGACCATCCGTTCTGAGTTGTTTTCTGACCAAGTGGTCATAAGGTGGATTCGGTTTTTTTAATCTCCGTTCTTGATTTGAAGTCCTTCCTGCCAGCTGGATGTTGCACGGGCCTGACTCCACGGTGTCTGTGGTGCTGGTCACAGAGCAGGGACCGGGCCCTACAAGTGGAGCCCAGGTACACCCAGGTGCTTGTACTGCACCCCGGGGGGGGGCGGGGGGGGGGGGGGCCAGAGGGGCAGCTGGGGGGCTGGTGGTCCACCTGGAGACTTGGAGCCTGGACCTGCTCCTCACGACCACGTCGTTGGCTGTCAGCAGGTTGTGGGGGACAGCTTTGGCGGCAGGTACTTTGCAGCCATGGTGACGGTACTGCAGGCTCTGGGGCGGGGCTGCGTGGCCGGACTCCATGCTCCCACATGGCTTGAGAAAATTAGCGTCCGGTTAATTGACGGATCGATGTTTTTTTCAACGCACAACCGGTCTGGAAATGGTGTCTCACCGGCGACACGGGCAGAATGCAGGCGTACCCCCCCCCCCCCCACGCTGTCTGACTGTTGTCCCCCGTTTCAATCGAAATAAGCTTCTGGTCATTTCAGTGCTGCTCGAGGCAACAGAATGAGGATGCTCCGTAATATGATGCTCTGCTGAGGAGTCCTGGCTTGAATGCAACCGGGGTCTTGGGGTCAGGGAGGTTTCATGGACTCTCATGAACTGGTCGAGCAGCACCAGTAGTACCAGTAAGCCCGTGTTGTCACGGGGACAGACGGAGGCAGCCCCACTCACCAGGACAGGGCTGTGTCCGGTGAAGAGCGGCCACTTGGATGAAAAGGAGCCCGACATGAAAGTGTTTCTCTGGGTTCGGCCGTTTCATGTTCACCCTCGTGTTTGACGATGACCGCCAGATTGGACACGTGTTGACGTGTTCTGCATGTGTGACTGATTGGATGGTTTTATTTGATGAAGCAGCTCTTGTTGTTCAGAATCAGAACTCACAACCAGAGAGGGCAGCAGGGTGCTGAACACTGAGGGACTGGTGATGGGCACAGCATCCTGGAGAGGAACGTTTTTTTTTTTTCAACTGTAGAGGAACTCCCATTGCAACACAGTCTCACTCCCTGAACGTCAAATGGCGACTAGCGTCAGTCACTGACGGAAAAAAGTACCCTTCCACGTCGTCTGCAGACGGAGAGGGGGTTCAAGGGTTAGGGTTAGGGTTAGAATCGCCCGAGACGGCATCACATTGTAGTGAATTTAACCCCCCCTCTCCGTCTGCAGTGCCCTGTAAGTGCCCTTACCGACAGTGGCTATTTGACGTTCTGGGAGTGAGACTGTGTTCCCCATTCAGTAGATTTGGATGTGAAATACTAGTAACAAATGTACTTTTTTTGGCATACTTGAAGAGGTGAGCCGGTGAATCATTTGCCTGTTGAAATGAGCGAACGAGGTGAAAATTATCTTCAGAAATGCTCATTAGCTCAGAGCAGCTAATATGAGTGTTTTAGCTTCATACTGTTTTTTTTTGCTAATGAACTCCAAATGTGAAGTATAAATCTACATACATGAAGTGTCTGATGGTGGGTCTCTCCTCCCTCCCCCCCCCCACTCCTCCCCCAGAGTACCAGGGAGACTACTATGGACCAGGGAACTACGACT
>JAXIVH010000017.1:3708084-3740643 GCA_036785325.1 Urophycis tenuis
ATAGAGGAGGACAGTAGGAGATAGAGGGAATAGGACAGTAGGGAGGTAGACAGTAGGGAGATAGAGACAATGGGGAGATAGAGGGCATAGGACAGTAGGACAGAGAGTAGGCTGTCAGGACAGATAAAGTGCTGCGATGTGTCAGAGTTATGATCACCCAGGGACATGTTGTCAGTACTGACAGCCAGATCAGTACTGACAGTCAGATCAGGACTGTCACTCAGACCCAGCCTCCCTCACCAGGTGACACATGCACTCTAAAAGATGAACTGAAGCAAGTGAGCCAAGAACTGTCATGATGTCTGCATCAGTCAGCTGGTGCATTTGTGACTGCAAATGGTGAGGTCACTGTAGCCTCCATAAAACCTTCAACATTACACCGTTCAGTCGGATCTAAATATCTTAAAAAAATTATTTGTTTCATTGCTTGATTTTAGCATAGCGGTGCGTACCAATGGCCATTCATTTGAACTAAAACATTTTATAAATGGTGTTTTTCATGAGACCAAAATACATCGACAGGTATGTGCACATGTTATAATGTATGTGTCTCTAGGTTTATTTGTTTGTAGAAGATTGCAGCATCCACCTGTACCAAGCCTTTATCAGCATCCATCCTTCATACAAACGGAGTCTATGTGTATGGCACGTTACATAGTAAAACAAACACAGCAGGCTGATGAAAAGGTATGAGAGTGTCCATGGTGCCAGTGATCTTTAGACGCTACAGGGTTTACATTACAGCCAACCAATGAGACTCAACACTGCCACCAAGCGGACATGTTGGGAAACTAGTTGATCCTCAGCGCTGTGTCTCAACCTATATATATATACAGTCTATGGTCTCAACATTCTCATACTTTATTAAAATCCCCCCTTTTCATATATATATATATAATTCTATTTTGGTATAAAGGATCATTAATCATAGTCATTTGAAACCATTTATGATTAGATGTGTAAATGTCAACAGTTATAATCTAGCAATATAAATTCTTAGGTTCACATCTGAATTTCTAGTGTAAATTAATTAAGCTAATGATTTGAAATGAAATAACTGGTACCACTCATGTGTGTTTCTGTATTTTAATTGGAGAAAAAAAATTGTTGGTGGCCATATTTCTTATATCAGTCAGTATTTGAATATGAATGTTTGTTTTCAAGAGGAATTATAATTGTGTTACTAGCCTTATCATTATTCCGGATTTTTCAGAATAATAAAATATGCTCTTTTAAAAAAAATAAAAGACTTAGCTGAAATACAGCCTGATGTTTTTTTAATGCATCGTATTTTCTGACAAAGCTGCAGAAGCCACAGAGAGGCGCCTCAGTACCGAGCCCGCGGTGTTAATTGGAGATTACTAAAATCTATAATTAACATCTCACTGCTCAGCTGTCTGCTGTATCCTTTTAATTTCACGAGGAGTTTGAATGGAAATTAAAACAATTCCAAAGCTTCTTTCATAGACGATTCAAGGCAGAAAAGGCCATCCACTGCCTCTGGATATTGTTACCGATCATGAATAGAACCGCGGTGTTTCTGTCCAAACAGCCTCACCGCCGACAGCAGCTTATGTGGACATGTATAGTGAAGCAGCAGCTTGACTCATGTAGTGAAGCAGGTTGACTGTGTGGGTAGACACTGTTAGCGAGTCCTGTCCTGACTCATCTCACGTTTTCAAGGTGCTGCTACAGTAACTTGCCATGAGAGAATGTACAGTGCATGTAGGTGAGGTTAGAGGAACTAGCAGGGGTCGAAACGCTCACTCCACATTGGAAAGACATGTGTTCTCCAAGGAGGAACGCCACTCAGCAAAACAGACACAGAAAAGACTTGCAGCGGTGAGGTCATCCGTGAGGTCAGCGGTGTGGTCATCAGTGAGGTCAGTGGTGAGGTCAACAGTGAGGTCATCGGTGAGGTCAGCGGTGAGGTCATCAGTGAGGTCAACAGTGAGGTCATCGGTGAGGTCAGCGGTGAGGTCAACAGTGAGGTCAGTGGTGAGGTCAACAGTGAGGTCAGTGGTGAGGTCAACGTTGTGGTTATCAGTGAGGTCAGTGGTGAGGTCAGCGGTGATGTCATCGGTGAGGTCAGTGGTGAGGTCATCGGTGAGGTCAGCGGTGAGGTCATCGGTGAGGTCATCGGTGAGGTAATCTGTGAGGTCATACATTTTGAACACATGTCATTTATACATTCTTTTATATGATGCAGTGAACCAAGATTCTTCCTCATTACATTTGTTTTTTTTTACTTCAAGAACCTGAGGAACGCCAACATTTTGGTTAATTAAAAATATTTGCAGCCATGGCAGGAATGCTTTGTGTGTTCTGCCTCTCTCACTGCCATGACCTCGGGAGGCCGCTGGGAGGACCAAGACCCCTGTGACTCCAACATGCTCGAAACTGTCATACGGCAGGACATGGAAGGGCAATAACCTGCGCCCATACAGCAAAGTAATCTGTACATATAGGTTATGTACATTACTTTTTTTATTTATCTTCCATCCATCCATCCATTCTCCTCCGCTTATCCGGGGTCGGGTCGCGGGGGCAGCAGCCTGAGGAGAGAAGCCCAGACTTCCCTCTCCCCAGCCACTTCGTCCAGCTCTTCCGGGGGGATCCCGAGGCGTTCCCAGGCCAGCCGAGAGACATAGTCCCTCCAGCGTGTCCTGGGTCTTCCCCGGGGCCTCCTCCCGGAGGGACGTGCCCGGAACATCTCCCCAGGGAGGCGTCCGGGAGGCATCCTCACTAGATGCCCGAGCCACCGCAACTGGCTCCTCTCGACGCGGAGGAGCAGCGGTTCTACTCTGAGCCCCTCCCGGATGACCGAGCTTCTCACCCTATCTCTAAGGGAGAGCCCGGACACCCTGCGGAGGAAACTCATTTCGGCCGCTTGTATTCGCAATCTCGTTCTTTCGGTCACTACCCACAGCTCGTGGCCATAGGTGAGGGTAGGAACGTAGATTGACCGGTAAATCGAGAGCTTCGCCTTTCGGCTCAGCTCCTTCTTCACCACGACGGACCAGTGCAGGGCCCGCATCACTGCCGACGCCGCACAGTTTTATTTATCATTGTCAGCCATTTTCTCTGCAAAACCCTGGACTGGAGTTGCAGAATGTTTAAGGTCACACTTGATGGCGTATTGTGGTATGCCTGATGTCTCTCTGAGTGTACTGGTAGTGGACATGTGCTCAAGGAGAAGACCCTGGCTGAACTTGAGCACCTCAATAGTGTCCTCAATCCATGTGAACGTCTACACCATGACCACGGTGTTGGTTGTGGTGCCCATGGCTAGCCAACAAAACGGGCCAGCTGCCTTACTGCTTAATCATTGGTTTGGTTAGTTCAAGTGATTACATTTACATTGAGGGCATTTAGCAGACGCTTGTATCCAAAGTGACTTAAAAAAAAGCACATTTGTCAGAAGTGATCCTTCAACATCAGCAGCGTTTTTCCCTTACTCAAATTATGAACTATTACTTAATTATGATAATTATTTCTCATTGTAAATGATGAGCCTCCACAACGCCAATCTGTATATATAATGCTGCGTAGAATAGCGCAACAGAGAAAAACAAGTGTCACGTGTGCTTTAAGGTGACGTAGCTCGGGGTTGTCACCGGGGCGTCGTCACGGAGTCGCGTCAATTCCGGGTCGCCATGTTGGCCAACAGAGCGTTACGTCGGTGTCCGTGACAGGAGTGGCTCGTCAGGTCATGCTACTTTACCACAGCGCCCGGTGAACGCCGACACCCTCCTTTAAGTAAGCTAACGACCCACAGCGTGTCTGGTGAATATGTGTTTACAGACTGACGAACTGACCTTGTGGCCGAGTTCCATTCTGAGTGCTAGCTCCATGCTAACGCTAGCTCCGTGCTAACGCTAGCTCTGTGTGGCAGTGACAGCCTCTGACCTAGCGGGTACTGAGGGGCTCTGACTGCGCTGTCACCGGTAAAAAAAGATGGGCGTTACTTGGGAGTATCGATGTTTTTAATGTACGAAGCTGAGCAAAGTGCTAGCAGGTGGCTGAGGTTGGACCTCCGGACGCCCAGAACCTCACAAGTAGTATCGAAGTTGTCCGAAGCTATCGTTACTATTACAGTAAAATGCGTTTCTATTACATTAAAGCTATCGTTACTATTGCAGTAAACCTATCGTTACTATTGCAGCAAACCTATCGTTACTATTACAGTAAAACTACTATTACAGTAAAACTTATTATTACAGTAAAACAGCAGGTCGTGTTGTTGAAGACCTCCTACAACTACATGTAGGAGGATATTCGACACCAAACGACCCACTGCTATTAGATTGACCCTGTTGTCTCTGTATATAGAGCTTGATTTGGAACCAGGAGGTGGACGGGTCCGGGACCATGTTGGGCCGGCTCTTCAGGCTACACGGCCTGCTGGTCGCGTCCCACCCTCTGGAGGTGATCGTGGGCACCATCGCTGTCACGGTGTGTCTCATGTCCATGAACAGCTTTGTGGCCAGCAGCCAGGTGTGCAGCTGGAACGAGTGTCCGAAGCGTCAGGAGGTGAGTGAGTGAGTGAGTGGGTGACTCCGGTCTGAGCCAAGCCTCGTCAGGATGCTGAGAGGAACCTGACGGCTCATCTGGTTTTTTATGTTCCAGAAAATCGCAAGCAGCGACGTCATGATTTTGACGGTGACTCGCTGCATGGCCATCGTGTATGTCTACTTCCAGTTCAAGAACCTCCGACAGCTGGGCTCCAAATACATCCTTGGTGAGTGGAACCCGCTTCAAATAACCAGGCTGGGCTCGGTGAGCTCCGTGGACTGTTTACTGTTCTGTGCTGTATGGTTTTTGAGCTGGTCTTTCTGGATGTCTTCAGGTATTGCGGGCTTATTCACAGTGTTCTCCAGCTTTGTGTTTAGTACCGTGGTCATTCACTTCTCCGGGAAAGAGCTGACTGGCCTCAAGTAAGTACCACATGTGACCGGTTACAGACCACCTGTTGGGTTTCATTTGCTTGGAGATGTTGTGACTGAAACAGAATAGAGAAGATTTATACATTAATTGAAGTGCTCTATCACTGGTTCATAACACAATCATGTGTATATTACAATAATAATCATTATCATAGAGTGAGTAAAACTGAGAGTGTGATAGGATTAGACTGCGGCAATTTGAACATGGCTAAATAAGCACTTCATAGAATCCATCTTTCCCTGCAGTGAAGCCCTACCATTCTTCCTCCTGCTCATTGACCTGTCCAAGGCTTGTGCTTTGGCCAAATTTGCCCTCAGCTCAAATTCTCAGGTAAGAAAGAATACAAAACGGCCGATCTTGTTTGGACCTGGTTTAGTCTGAAGCTCTAAATGGTTTAGTCTGAAGCTCTTTATTGTTTAGTCTGAAGCTCTAAATGGTTTAGTCTGAAGCTCTAAATGGTTCAGTCTGAAGCTCTAAATGGTTTAGTCTGAAGCTCTAAATGGTTTAGTCTGAAGCTCTAAATTGTTTAGTCTGAAGCTCTAAATGGTTTAGTCTGAAGCTCTAAATGGTTTAGTCTGAAGCTCTAAATGGTATAGTCTGAAGCTGTAAATGGTTTAGTCTGAAGCTCTAAATGGTTTAGTCTGAAGCTCTAAAAGGTTTAGTCTGGAGCTCTAAATTGTTTAGTCTGAAGCTCTAAATTGTTTAGTCTGAAGCTCTAAATGCAGCTTTCCCTGATAGAACCATGTGAGTTGATTGAATAATAATGAGTTGTTCAGAGTTCACCTGAACCCTGCATAACATCCATCCTCTACCTCTATATGAAAGTAAAAGAAAACCTACCCTCATGCTCTTGTATATTGTACGTCTTGGCGCTTTATAATTGCTCTTTGTAACTTGGCACACAGCCAGAGACGTTGTACACTAGCAATGGTTAATCTAGCAATTGAAATGCTTGAAACTTGTTCTGGTCACTTTCTTACTGTATTAAGCAGCGATGAAATGTTTCGCCTTCTTCTGATGAATGTATTCTTCGTTAGTTGCTTTGGATAAAAGCGTCTGCTAAATGCCCTAAAAATAATGGCTTTCTTGAGTGTCAAATGACAAAGTGACAAATATAATGCAGTGGGACCTACTATTGCAAAAATACTGCAGTATAACCTGAATGCAGTGTGACCTACGATTACAAAAGCAATGCAGTGTGACCTACGATTACACAAGCAATGCAGTGTGACCGACTATTACAAAGGCCATGCAGTGTCTCCCACTATAACAAAAGTCATGCAGTGTCTCCCACTATAACAAAAGTCATGCAGTGTCTCCCACTATTACAAAAGTCATGCAGTGTCTCCCACTATAGCAAAAGTCATGCAGTGTCTCCCACTATAACAAAAGTCATGCAGTGTCTCCCACTATAACAAAAGTCATGCAGTGTCTCCCACTATAACAAAAGTCATGCAGTGTCTCCCACTATAACAAAAGTCATGCAGTGTCTCCCACTATAACAAAAGTCATGCAGTGTCTCCCACTATAACAAAAGTGCCGTTGCTCCTCAGGAGGAGGTGCGAGAAAACATTGCTCACGGCATGTCTAT
This sequence comes from Urophycis tenuis, assembly GCA_036785325.1. Classification (NCBI taxonomy): domain Eukaryota; kingdom Metazoa; phylum Chordata; class Actinopteri; order Gadiformes; family Phycidae; genus Urophycis; species Urophycis tenuis. The sequence continues at coordinate 3,714,623 of JAXIVH010000017.1, forward strand.
TCTGGGCCCAACCTTCACCCTGGACGCCCTGGTGTCGTGCCTGGTCATCGGAGTGGGCACCATGTCAGGTAGCCTGCAGTGCATATTACTTTCTGTTTCAGGACCTCCCGCTCCCTCAGTCTGCACTCTCTGTATTTGTTGGCACACCAAAAAACACACGCTCACCTCAAGGTGGGTCACCGCTCTGCTGACGTGAGGGAACGGGCCGAGGCTGGGCGTGCTCATAGGGAAGCACACTTTAGAGGAAGCTGGTCCACAAACCCACAGCTCAGCGTTTTTTGTGTTCCAGTGTGCACTGCAGTGTGAGCTTTGATGACAAAATGGCGAGACTGCATCTGTATGTATGGGGCTCGGCGACAAACCAGCCTACACTTTAAACAAACACTGTATTCCTTCTTGCCATAATCAAATAAACCCCATGTTTGATGCTGTTTTAAAGCGTTTGCTGGCGGTGTGCTGCTGTGGGCCTCGCGTGTGTGTGGAGTAATAACGCGGTGTCACTCTGTGTCCACACAGGCGTTCCCCAGCTGGAGATAATGTGCTGCTTCGGCTGCATGTCAGTCCTGGCCAACTACCTGGTCTTCATGACCTTCTTCCCGGCCTGCGTGTCCCTGGTGCTGGAGGTAACCTGAAGGAAACCCGGCACACCGTGGCATCGAAACGGTCCACCCGCTTGTACTTTGTACTAAAGTGTGTGTGTGTGTGTGTGTGCGTGTGTTAGTTGTCCAGGGAGTGTCGCGAGGGCCGTCCTATCTGGCAGCTGAGTCACTTTGCTCGCGTGCTTGAGGAAGAGGAGGACAACAGGCCTAACCCTGTCACTCAGAGGGTGAAGATCATCATGGTGAGGCAGTCTGCTGCAGAAGATCAATTAACTGACATTTGTATCATTGTTTATGTCATGAAGAACAAATACCAAACATTTGCTGCTTGATGCTACAGAAATTCTAATATCTGCTTCATTAATTAATTAATATGTTTTAAGACATCACTCTGGAGTCTGCTATCTTGGGATGGCATTTGATATATTCTAGAGTAAATGATTGAATGACAAAAAAAATCATTGGATTCATGGACTGAAAATGATGCTCAGCTTTGTAGGGCTTGCTGTGGTGTAAGGTCATGGTTCTGTCTCCCCAGTCGCTGGGCCTGGTGCTGGTCCACGCCCACTCCCGACTGGCCACCGAACAACAGGGTCAGAATCGTACATCCCAGGACGGGCCCGGCGATAGCAGACTGGACTCTGGGGGACACATGTGGCCCGTGGAGCTGGGCAGGTAGGTCCGCTATATTTGCTCTTGTTTTGTGTCTTGTAAGTGCTAGTATGTGCTCAGTAAGCACTAGTAAGTGCTCAGTATGTACTCAGTACATGTACTCCGTACATGTTCAGTATGTACTCCGTACATGTTCAGTATGTACTCCGTACATGTTCAGTATGTACTCAGTACATGTTCAGTATGTGCTCAGTAAGGTTGTCGGACAGGCCCCTCTGTGTGTGTATTTGTGTGTATTTTCGCCGCGTTGTCTCTAAGCCGAACCCTCCCCCCCCCTTCAGCATGGACCTCCTGGAGCAGATCATCAGCCTGCTGCTGGCTCTGCTGCTGGCCGTCAAGTACGTGTTCTTTGAGCCGACCGAGGCCGAGTCCTCCCTGTCCATCAAGAACCCCATCATGGGCCCGTCCAGAGGGCCGGCCCCGGGCTGCTGCAGGAGGGAGCCCCCGGGCCCGGTGAGCCCCGAGCTGGCCGAGGGGCCACGCCGCCGGGCACCCGGTCCCCACGCCGGCCGGCCTGGACGCAGCCTCACAGAGAAACGTGAGTGTTGCTGCAGAGGGCCCACGGAGGATGAGGCACTTGTTAGAGGTCAAAGATGTAGCATTTCTGGGTCAAAGTAGCGAAAAACAACTAGGCCTATGTTATATCCTACATCACATTACTGCTGTAAAGTACCGTACATCACATTACTGTTGTAAACTACCGTACATTACATTACTCCTGTAAACTACCCTGCATCACATTACTGCTGTAAACTACCCTACATCACATTACTGCTGTAAACTACTGTACATTACATTACTCCTGTAAACTACCCTGCATCACATTACTGCTGTAAACTACCCTACATCACATTACTGCTGTAAACTACCCTACATCAAATTACTGCTTTAAACTACCCTACATCACATTACTGCTGTAAACTACCCTCCATCACGTTACTGCTGTAAACTACCCTACATCACGTTACTGCTGTAAACTACCCTCCATCACAGTGCTCTACATTTTACTGGGTTCTTCAGTTTTCGGTGTGAAGGCCATGGAGCCCACAGTCTGCCCAGAGCAGAATGGCCACTGTGGGTCCTGCCCAGCGGATCCCCCCTCAGAGACTCCCGCACAGACCTCCCCCTCCTCCTCCTCCTCCTCCTCCTCCTCCTCCTCCTCCTGCCCCTCCTCCTCCTCCTCCCCCGGTGAAGACCCCCGCAGCCTGGAGGAATGTGTCGACATCCTCTCTGATCCACAGGTGTGTTCAGGGACACATGAAGTGAATGAAGAATAGAATAGAATAGAAATACTTTATTGATCCCAAGCTGGGAAATTACAGCGTAGCAGCAGCATTACAATACAAAGAATTAAAGAATGAAATGCAATGTAAAAAAAAAAATGTATGTATAAAAAATATATTTAAAAAAATATATAAATAAAAATAGGAATAAAAATAATTTTAGTGCAAGATAAAGAATATTAAAGGGCCCCTGCTCAAGCCTGTCTGGCTCGATCGTTTAGTCTGGAAATTACAGTCACATACATTTTTTTTTGACAAAATGATTGATGTAACGATTGTAACTTTTATAATAAACTATCCGGAGTGTGGGGTCCTCCAGCCGTTGGCTGCTCTGGTCCCCCCCCAGCTAAACACGATGGTGATGTCATGATGATGTCACGTCGTGATGTTAACGTGTTCTGGCGGTCGTGTTCAGAGGGGCGCGGGGCGGCTCAGCGACGCCGAGGTGCAGCGGCTGGTGGCCTCCCGAGACATCCCCGCCTACAAGCTGGAGGTGGTGCTGCAGAGCGCCGAGCGCGGCGTGGCCATCCGGAGGGACATGCTGTCCTCCAAGCTGCCCGTCCCCGACGCCCTGGCCCGCCTGCCCTACAAGGACTATGACTACTCCAAGGTAGGCTGCTTGTTACCCGGTCCGTACTCTGTCCGTACTCGCCACCACTCCACGGTAGGCTGGTTGGTACTCTGTCCACATACTCGCCACTACTCCACAGTAGGCTGGTTGGTACTCTGTCCTTACTCGCCATTACTCCACAGTAGGCTGGTTGGTACTCTGTCCTTACTCGCCACCACTCCACGGTAGGCTGGTTGGTACTCTGTCCATACTCGCCACTACTCCACCGTAGGCTGGTTGGTACTCTGTCCTTACTCGCCACCACTCCAGGGTAGGCTGGTTGGTACTCTGTCCATACTCGCCACTACTCCACCGTAGGCTGGTTGGTACTCTGTCCTTACTCGCCACCACTCCAGGGTAGGCTGGTTGGTACTCTGTCCATACTCGCCACCACTCCACCGTAGGCTGGTTGGTACTCTGTCCTTACTCGCCACCACTCCACGGTAGGCTGGTTGGTACTCTGTCCATACTCGCCACTACTCCACGGTAGGCTGGTTGGTACTCTGTCCGTACTTAATCAAGTGGTTTCTAGGTGAAGATAATCAAAGTTAGTGTTTTTATATCGCATGGAATGTTTCTATAGAAAAATGTTTAATCTGGTTTTAACCGTATTTCAATACGATTGGAGGGAGCTGTGTAGTATGAACGTTGGACTCCACAAAGGAGAATCAAAAGATGACACTGCCTCCCTGTCACTCTGCAGGTCATGGGTAACTGTTGCGAGAACGTCATCGGCTACATGCCGGTGCCAGTGGGCGTGGCCGGCCCGCTCCTACTGGACGGACACCAGTTCTACGTTCCCATGGCGACCACGGAGGGCTGTCTGGTGGCCAGCACCAACAGAGGATGCAGGACCCTTTGTGTACGTGACTGGAGAGAGCCGAGCGTGAAGCCTTGCATGGTTGATGCTGATCATGATGTCGTTGAGATGAACCCATGGTGGACCGCCCTCACTCACCACGGTGTCTGTTTTTCTGTCTGTTCCTCCCCGCGGCGACGCAGCTGAGTGGAGGGTGCAGCAGCAGGGTCCTCTCCGACGGGATGACCCGCGGGCCGGTGGTCCGGCTGGTCTCGGCCTGCCGGGCCGCAGAGGTCAAGCGCTGGCTGGAGACACCCGAAGGCTTCAGGGTCATGAAGGAGGCCTTCGACCAGACCAGCAGGTAGGTCAGGGGCCTACTGTTGGACTGTGTTATGAAGACGAGTAGGTCAGGGTTGTCCTACTGTAGTATGTTTGGAGGACAAACTAGACTGTTGGCATTTACTGAAACACTTCAAAGTAAAACATTCCAGTAAATTCCAGTGCAGTCAACACCCACTTGTTGAGTTGTTGAGCTGCATAACAGCTCTTATTTGTTGTATGTCTTGGCACTTTAATCGCTCGTTGTAACTTGGCACTTAGTCAGAGATGTTGTACACTAGCAATGGTTAACCTAGCAATTGAAATGCTTGAAACTTGTTCTGGTGACTTTCTTACTTTATTGGCAGCAATGCAGTGTTTCATTTCACCTTCTTATGACAAATGTACTCTTTTGTAAGCCGCTTTGGATAAAAGCGTCTGCTAAATGCCCTAAATGTAAATGTTACAGCTTTTCATTTGAGAGGAAGAAGAGAATGTGAGTATTCTTGTGTTGAGAATACTCTCCGTCATATGGGGTGTTTGAAGTCATCACTGTGTGTGTGTAGGTTCGCCCGTCTGGAGAAGCTGCACGTGGGTCTGGCCGGGAGGAACCTGTACATCCGCTTCCAGTCCCAGACCGGGGACGCCATGGGCATGAACATGCTGTCCAAGGTAGACCACCAGTCCTCCACCCAGTAGACCACCAGTCCTCCACCCAATAGACCACCACCCCTCCACCCAGCAGACTAGCAGGATGAGCTGTGGCTTCGTCTTCTCTTTCCTTCATCTCCACAAACAAATGGAGTAGAAAGAAAAGCAGCCAGAAATGGAACAGTGGCCCCCTGTATGTGGCCCCCTGTAGGTCAGCCCCCTGTAGGGCAGACGCCTGTAGGCCTATATGTGGCTCCCTGTAGGGCAGCCCCCTGTAGGTCAGCCGCCTGTAGGGCAGTCGCCTGTAGGCCTGTAAGTGGCTCCCTCTAGGACGGCCACCTGTAGGCCTGTACGTGGCTCCCTGTAGGGCAGCCGCCTGTAGGGCAGTCGCCTGTAGGCCTGTACGTGGCCCCCTGTGTGTGGCCCCCTGTACGCGGCCCCGTACGTGGCCCCTTGTGTGTGGCCCCCTGTACGCGGCCCCATACGTGGCCCCCTGTAGGGCAGCCGCCTGTAGGCCTGTACGTGGCTGAATGTTGCCGTCTGTGTGTGTTTCCCCTCCAGGGAACGGAGCAGGCGGTCCGGGCGCTCCAGTGCCGGTACCCCGACATGGAGGTCCTGTCCGTGAGCGGTAACTACTGCACGGACAAGAAGCCCGCCGCCATCAACTGGGTCCTGGGCCGGGGCCGAGCGGCCGTGTGCGAGGCCACCATCCCGGCCAGCGTGGTGCGAGAGGTACCTGGGGGGGGGGGTGGGTCTGGTCTGGTCTGGGCCGTAGCGGCCTCTGTCCCGCTGGAGCGGTCCACCTCATGACGTGATGACTCCCTGCAGGTGCTGAAGACCAGCACGGCCGCCCTGGTGGACCTCAACACCAACAAGAACCTGGTGGGCTCCGTCATGGCCGGCAGCATCGGGGGCTTCAACGCCCATGCTGCCAACATCGTGGCCGCCATTTACATCGCCTGTGGACAGGTAGGGAGTACACGGCGCTAGACAGAGCTGGGAGGGTGGAGACATCACCTGTGGACAGGTGGGGAGACACGGCACTAGACAGAGCTGGGAGGGTGGGCTGTAAGACGCCCCACACGGTGTAGTGTGTAGAGGCGCCAGAATGCTGGCTGCTGCTGATGCGATGAAACCATCCAATTACTAGAGACCAGGCGCTGATTAGGGGCCCATGTTGGTACAAAAGCCAGGGCACCAGGGTGAGTCCCCTGCTCTAGTGGTGAGCACCCTGCTCTAGTGGTGAGTGGTACAAACACCAGGGTGAGCACCCTACCCTAGTGACCAGAGGGTCTTTCGGGACCACAGGGGGTCAGGACCCTGGTTTAATAATGTCTCATGTAAAAGACGGTGCTCACCCCCTGCTGGCCCGGAGTGTGAGGCTGGTAAACAATCCTCCCCTCCGCCCTCCCCCCCTCAGGACCCCGCCCAGACCGTGGGCAGCTCCAACTGCATCACCCAGATGGAGGCGTCGGGGCCCGGAGGAGAGGACCTCTACATCAGCTGCACCATGCCCTCCTTGGAGCTGGGCACGGTGGGAGGAGGCACCAACCTCCCCCCGCAGCAGGCCTGTCTGCAGGTAGGGAGGCGTGGCCGACAGCCGCTGCACACAGTTCAAGTATGATGCTGGAGGCTGAAGTGTGTCAATGTCAGGCAAGACCAGGGCAGCTGACGTCCGTGTTCTGTTCTGTGCAGATGCTCGGCGTGCAGGGCACCAGCCTTGGCCCCCCGGGGAGCAACGCCCGGCAGCTGGCCCGGGTGGTCTGCGGCGCCGTGCTGGCGGGGGAGCTGTCTCTGATGGCCGCCCTGGCCGCCGGTCACCTGGTCAAGAGTCACATGACCCACAACAGGTGCGTGTAGCTCCGCCCCCAACCCCCCCGCCCCCGCTGTCTTGTAGCTTGGGAGGGGATTCGATTGACCCGTTCTCCTCCGTCGCCCCCCAGATCTAAAGCCGACCTGTCGGAGACGACGGCGTGACCAGAGGACGTCCAGCCGTGAGGTGGAGTTGAAGCCCCCACCAGAGAAAAGCTCTCGAGTGACCGGAGAAAGAAAAGCGTCCGGCGTGTATTGGGTTCTGGAGGGAATGTTCCGGGTCGGTGAACCTCCCTGGAGCGGCCCCCCCACAGAGCGACCGACAGAACCGGTCCAGACCAGTGCCGCTCGCACCGAGCAGCTGTGGGTCGGACTCCGTCGGACGGGTGTGACCGTCCTCTTCGTCGTTTCTTCCCGTGGTGATGATGACTGTGAATGGGGCCCGTTTCCTGTGCACGCTGGGAGACTCAGGGGGGGAGGAAGATGCTGCTCTCTGCTCCGACACTTGACTTCAGCTGGGGACGGTTGAAGAAAGAGCACGAAGCAATTGACGTTACTAACGGAAACGTGTGGGAAAATAATATTCTGTCGGACTGACTTAATCATTTACCCTGCTATTAATGTGAAAAGAAATCTATTTTTTAACAAACCAGTTGTTTATACACGACCACTGTATCGGCTCCGTTTGTTCTGCCTGTCTTGAGTCGTCGTGCTCCTGTCGCCTCGCGGCTCAGTGCAGAGCTGTCAGTCAGGACGGGCCTTGGAAGACCATAGGTCCACCCAGAGGTCCACCACCCCTGAACCCATGGAGCCACAGCAGACTGTACAGCTGGGTGACATCTCAAGCAGCGTCACTACTCAGTTCACCACCCCATGAAGGCAAATGGACTCGCTGTACAGCTGGGCCGGCTGGAGCTACTAAGTGATGTACAGATGTGGGAAGGGTTGTTTTTGTTGTTGTTTTTTTTTGTATTTATTGAAAGTGCTTTGTGATTTCACGACTCCAGGACGTCTGGCTGTGTGAAGCTGTGGCACATTTCTAAAGTGGCCTTAAGTGTAAAACTAGCATGCCGGGATACAGTTGCAGATTAAAATTGAATGTGCAAACATTTTCTACCGCTGCTCATGTGGGTTTCATTCCCCCCCCCCCGTTATTTTTGATGTGTAGTTTGTTGTCCAGACAAAGATGAGGCCGGACTGGAGAAAAGTCTTTTATTGCTGCACGTCGTAAGCTCACCCATTGCTCCTCCTAAACCCTCAGAGGCCACGCGGTCTCGGCATTAGTGGACAGAGGACATGCACGTTCCTAAACCTTCAAGAGGCTACGCTGTCTCTGCCTTAGTGGACAGAGGACATGCAGGTTCCTAAACCCTCAAGAGGGCCACGCTGTCTCTGCCTTAGTGGACAGAGGACATGCAGGTTCCTAAACCCTCAAGAGGACCACGCTGTCTCTGCCTTAGTGGACAGAGGACATGCAGGCTCCTAAACCCTCAAGAGGGCCACGCTGTCTCTGCCTTAATGGAACATTCAGGTGTGAGAGACGTCTCCTGGTTCCCACGCTGCTGCTGCTGTCCACCAGCTCAGTATCATCCAGCCGTGCTGTCAGACCGTAGGATCATCTACTGCTTTATTCTTAGTTCAGTATCATCCAGCCGTGCTGTCTGAGATCATTACTGATTTACATTCTTTGCAACAGAAACAGCTGTTCAGCAGATGGAAGGATATGACACAAAACAGATCATAAATCGGACAATTATGAATATGAAATGCATTACTAAATTCATTGGCTTACATTGACTACAAAATGTGTCTAATTTCAGTAAAGCATAAATCTGTGCCATGTGAAAAATGGAATCCCTCTGAAGGGTTGTTGCCCTGTTTTGATTGACAGGTGGTATCATAGCATGGTCTAGGAGTCTCTGCGTGACTCGTATTGAACCGTTAGACAACGTGAAAGCCTCGGCCTACACTCTGTACTAACGGTCACTTCTCCAGCTCCCAGACCAGTGTGACAAACACTGATACACCGCTGGTAAGAGAAGTCGCTTCCTTCAGTGTTGACATGCATTAAAAACCTGATTAACAACCAATCAGTGAGGATGCTTTTTAAGTCATTAAATCAGGCGTTCAATCTTGCGTTTATATAATTTGACGATACTATAATGTGATGTTTTGGAAACCTCAAAACTCAATGAGAAGGACAACTTTATATTCTTGGAGCACACAAAATGGGGGAACGCTGAAGCCCAGTGATTCTGAACACAGACCACCGTGTGTGTGTGTGTGTTGGGTCAGCTTCAGATGTGTTGACTGTTTCATGATCAGGCACTTTCCACAGTGGTCCTTCAAGCCGTCTACATTATTCTAAGGCATTTCTTGTCTCTTCTGAAGAAGCGTATGTAAACCTCGAGCAACCACGAACTAATAGAAACCACAAACAAACAAAAATGATCCCAACAATGCAGTTCTGTCACAAAATCAGCAATTAAATAAACAAGCCAAGCAGCATGTCATCACAGATCTATCGTACATTAAATATCTTTAGAAAACTCTTGACGTCCCTCCATCAGTACCATAGGCGGTGTTTTCACCAGAAGGACAAAATTTCAAACAAAAGCTCAAGTCTTGCGTCATCAGAAGCCGTCGAGGGACGACTTCCATCTGGACTTGTTTATGTGACTTAAAAATACTATTTCACCCCCTTTGTACATGTTGTAGGCTAAAATTAGCAGCATTATATAAAAAGCTATTATTCTAAAAATAAAATAAAATAAAAAGAACCGGACACCAAACGGAGACCAGTGTCTTGAAATGAGGACCGCAAGCCATGCTAGGGTAGAACCCTCAGAGTCAGTGTCTGCTGGGGTAGAACCCTCAGAGTCAGTGTCTGCTGGAGTAGAACCCTCAGAGTCAGTGTCTGCTGAGGTAGAACCCTCAGAGTCAGTGTCTGCTGGGGTAGAACCCTCAGAGTCAGAGCCTCTGCTGGGGTAGAACCCTCAGAGTCAGTGTCTGCTGGAGTAGAACCCTCAGAGTCAGTGTCTGCTGAGGTAGAACCCTCAGAGTCAGTGTCTGCTGGAGTAGAACCCTCAGAGTCAGAGCCTCTGCTTGAGTAGAACCCTCAGAGTCAGAGCCTCTGCTGGAGTCTGGAGCTCTGCGGCGGCTGGCGTCGGATTGCGTGCCTTGAATGTTGAAAGTGTTCTACCCTCCGCCGGGCACACATCTGCCGCTGAAAACCCCCCTCTGAATGGCCCGCCATGATGCCAGCAAGCCTGAATGCACCCCCTAACCCATGTATACCCGGACCCCAACACTAACTGTTCTCAAAAGGGGAAGGCTAATTTCGTCCCTGCCTAAATCAAAAACGTCCCCAAAAATGTGTTTGGAACATTGAACAAAGTAGCAATGGGCCAGTCGAGTGTTTGACTCAAAGAACCGTTAAGAGTGCCTGAGACACAGCCTCCTCCCGAGGCCGACTCCTGTAGCAAGTAGCAAAGAAGCTATGCTAAAGCTAAAACGGAGTAGAAAGCTAGCCTAGCAGGGTAGCGTGGCAGACAGAAGATTATGGTTGCTCAGGGCTTCAGGCTTCAGAGGCCCTCCAGGAGCTCTTCAGGCTTCAGGGTGGGGTCTCTGCTTCCCTGCAGGGCGAGGTACACTGCAGAGGGGACACCAGATCATTCACATTAGCCATGCACGAGCTGAACGGTGTGAATACATACAACACCGTGAAACAACAGTTTGATACAGAGCTCGTTTTGGGTCAAAGAAGGCTATTGAAGACTTTTATGAAGACAAAGTCTGGGTGTTTTTGAACACCCAGACTTAAATACACTTAAATACAGCATGAGATTGTGTTTTCCATTTTTTTCCTTTACTTTAAAAAGGGTTTCTTATTGTATAATTTGTACCTTGGACTTTAAAAAGGGTGTATTAGTGTATAGTTTGTACCTTGGACTTTAAAAAGGGTTTCTTATTGTATAGTTTGTACCTTGGACTTTAAAAAGGGTTTCTTATTGTATAGGTTGTACCTTGGACTTTAAAAAGGGTTTCTTATTGTATAGTTTGTACCTTAGACTTTAAAAATGTTTTTTTATTGTAATCTTTATACGTTGGACTTTAAAAAGGGGGTATTAGTGTATAGTTTGTACATTAGACTTTAAAGGGGTTCATTCGTGTATAGTTTGTACCATATTGTTGCATAGTGTACCTTTAAAACAGTATGGGCTTCCCAGCCGTTTTCTCCTGCACGTAGGAGGTGAAGCGCTTGAGGAACTTGGGGTACTCTCTCTTGGCCACGGCCCTCAGGACGGAGGCCGGAGCCCAGCCCCCGGGGTTCACTGCAGGAGACAAGATGGACGTCAGGTGGCACGCCAAGGCAGCACGCTAACACATCACGCTAACACAGCATGCCAACACACACTGCAACTTCAAATCAATTGAAATGGCTAGCTGTAACGAAGGATGAGAGCACTGATCACAACATGAGAATATGTATCACACTCACCGTTGGCCACGTATGTGATTTTGCACACCAGGTTGTCTCTGCTGATCTCCTGGTCTCCCTCTGGTGGGCTCACGAGGGTCTGACAGATCATGCCGATGTTGATCTTGGCACGGACACACCTGCTGGACGGCTGGGGATGGGGGAACACAAGGCAGCAGGTCAACCCTGAGTGCCGAGCCCCCTGCGTGTGTCTCCAGGTGTGTCTGTAGGTGTGTCTCTAGGTGTGTCTGCAGGTGTGTCTGCAGGTGTGTCTGCAGGTGTGTCTCTAGGTGCATCTGCAGGTGCGTCTGCAGGTGCGTCTCTAGGTGCGTCTCCAGGTGCGTCTGCAGGTGCGTCTCTAGGTGTGTCTGCAGGTGTGTCTGCAGGTGTGTCTCTAGGTGTGTCTGCAGGTGTGTCTCCAGGTGTGTCTCTAGGTGTGTCTGCAGGTGTGTCTCCAGGTGTGTCTGCAGGTGTGTCTCTAGGTGTGTCTCCAGGTGTGTCTCTAGGTGTGTCTGCAGGTGTGTCTGCAGGTGTTTCTCCAGGTGTGTCTGCAGGTGTGTCTCTAGGTGTGTCTGCAGGTGTGTCTCTAGGTGTGTCTGCAGGTGTTTCTCCAGGTGTGTCTGCAGGTGTGTCTCCAGGTGTGTCTCCAGGTGTGTCCCCAGGTGTGTCTCCAGGACCTACCTGAGCGTTCTCGTGGTCCACGGAGAAGTTGCACACCAGCCAGGTGTCGGTGTCACTCTCGGCGCGTGCCGAGACCTTCCGCATGGCGGACAGGTACAGGACGTCCCTCTGGGAGGCGGGCCACACCCTCTGCGGAGGGGGCGTGTCATTAGGCTGGATGGGGGTGGGGGGGGGGGGGGGGGGGGGGACGCAGCTGAAGGCTGGTTTGGTTTGGAGAGGCGTTAGGGTCTTACCTTGTGTGCTTGGAAGACGATGATGGCGTTTTCAGATAAGGTCTCCACCACGTTGAAGTTTTCAATGGTGGCTGAAGGAGAAATAGAGAGGTTCACTTTCAGGGAAAGGGTTCATGATGAACTATTCATGAGCATCAGGTGTGTGGTCATGGTAATGAGGGACAGCCGACACGGACAGGCCTACGTACTCTCCCAGTCATTGCGGTATGCCGTATCCCAGAAGTAGTTGCAGACCTCGTGGCCGGTCACGCCCTGGACAGAATGGGTGGCCTTCAAAGGGTCCAGCACAATGCCATTCTCCTCCACCTCTCTCCTGTACACCTGCAACACACACACACACACACACACACACACACGTAAATTTGTCGGATTCACCATCCTCAGTGTCCATTCACTTGCTGAACTGTGAAGTGTTCTGAAGAATCAATTGTAACATTCAGTGACGGTCCCACCCAGAGCCTTTGGGCTGGGACTCAAAACACCCACCACACTATCCTACACACCTTCATCTCCCCCTCCTCCACCACCAGCTGCCAGTTAGCGTCTCCACCCACATCCTGGAGGGAGTAGGTCATGTGATTCTGAACCATCTCCTCCACCTATCAGATGAGACCATGGACCAAGAGAAGATAGCAAATGTCTGAGATTAGGGAAAATTGTGAAACAAATCTGGACAGAAATGGACCATGGCATTATGTCAAACCATCATGTAGACGAAGGGATGGAGAGGACTGGGAATACCTTGTCAGAGTATCGATGGGAGCCAGTGGATGAGTAGAGGTCCTGTGATGGGACTGGACTGCCCCTCTGAAGCCTGGTCTTCTCAGAGTGAGCCTGTGAAACACTTTGTTACACGCTTGCTCTCCCAAAACATCCCCATGACACTGAGACACATCTAGAATATGAAGCCTGTCTTGTCCTGTCTGTCTCTCTGTCTTGTCCAGGGTGATGTCTTATTTACCCGCTCCTCCATCAGGTCCTGTCTGTCTGTCTGTCTGTCTGTCCAGGATGGTGTCTTATTTACCCAGTCCTCCATCAGGTCCTGTCTGTCTCTCTGTCTATCTGTCCAGGATGGTGTCTTATTTACCTGCTCCTCCATCAGGTCCTGTTTGTCGGTCTGTCTGTCTGTCTGTCTGTGTGTCTGTCTGTACAGGATAGTGTCTTATTTACCTGCTCCTCCATCAGGTCCTGTCTGTCCAGCGCTGCCTCGACCGCATCGAAAAACTCATCATCGTTGATAAGGCTGTTTGGCCCCTCCTGTGAGGGGGGGGGGCATTATCAGAGGGGTGGTGTCAGTGATGACGACAACGACGATGACGACAATGATGAAGATGATGAAGATGTGACCGCCACTACTCTCACCTCATAGTCAGGACCACCGTAGGGAGACTTCATCTTCAGGTCGTTGAGCGTTGATTTGTATCCACCTTCGATGCTGCGTCTCTTCTCCATCTCCTGCAGGAACAACAAAGTGTTGTGATGAACCACGGCCCTGTCTCAAGGGAGGTGATACATAGTCACACATCCCTCTGTCTCCAAGGAGGTGATAGCCACACATCCCTCTGTCTCCGGGGAGATGATACAGTCACACATCCCTCTGTCTCCAGGGAGGTGATAGTCACACAACCCTCCGTCTCCAGGGAGGTGATACAGTCACACATCCCTCTGTCTCCATGGAGGTGATTGTCACACATCTCTCTGTCTCCAGGGAGGTGATACATTCACACATCCCTCTGTCTCCAGGGAGGTGATAGTCACACAACCCTCCGTCTCCAGGGAGGTGATACAGTCACACATCCCTCTGTCTCCAGGGAGGTGATAGTCACACAACCCTCTGTCTCCAGGGAGGTGATACAGTCACACATCCCTCTGTCTCCAGGGAGATGATACATTCACACATCCCTCTGTCTCCAGGGAGATGATACAGTCACACATCCCTCTGTCTCCAGGGAAGTGATACAGTCACACATCTCTCTGTCTCCAGGGAGGTGATAGTCACACATCCCTCTGTCTCCAGGGAGGTGATACATTCACACATCCCTCTGTCTCCAGGGAGGTGATAGTCACACATCCCTCTGTCTCCAGGGAGGTGATAGTCACACATCCCTCTGTCTCCAGGGAGATGATACAGTCACACATTCCTCTGTCTCCAGGGAAGTGATAGTCACACATCCCTCTGTCTCCAGGGAGATGATATATTCACACATTCCTCTGTTTCCAGGGAAGTGTTATAGTCACACATCCCTCTGGCTCCAGGGACGTGACACATTCACACATGAAGCTGGACAAAAACATGCTCAACAACTAAGTCTCCCTGTCCTCAATAGTTTTTATCCAAAGCATAACATTTAGTTTTGAGTAAGTACAACTGCTGCACACGGAACTTAACACAAATGAAAAACAGGACGGATTGAATAGTTTGAATAGATCGATTGAATAGTTACTGCAGCCATCACAACTCAATTCTCCTTCCACAGCGATGACCCACTGATTAGTTTCTACCTTGTCCAGTCTCTTCAGCCAGCTGTCTTCCCTCTTGACCATGAGCTCGATGCAGTGGGACAGGGTGGCCAGGATCCCAGCCGTGGTGGCTTTGAATGTGATGGCCTCGCCTTTGAAATCTATGCCATTCATCCCCTTCGGACTCACTGGCTGGAGCGCTACGGGAAAAGGATTCCCAGAGAGAGCACGAATGAGGACAAAATGGAACCAATCCTGTCGTGGCTGGAAGACCGTGAGTTGATTCCCGTTCTTTAATTGATCCACGGTTAAGTTAATAGTTTGCCATTTTAATAATCAAATTTGAGGTCTTCACTTACGCCGACTTACATGCAGCCCTAGCTGAAGTAGAATGACTCTTGTTAGGGAATTTTCTAATCTTTTCATCAAAACAACGTGTTGAAGTTACCCAGGGCTGAGCTGAGGATGAAATGATACGCCCTCCAGCAACAATACTCACTCTTCTCTTTGCCTCCATTGTTGTGCGGAAACTCTCCGTTCGTCCGGGTGCTGGGGAAGTCATCTTCGTCTTCCTCCACCACTGAGAGAGGGATGAAGAGAGGGAACGTTTATCAAGAGGAGCTCGGGCCAAAGCGGTCCGTTGTCACGGAGAGGGCCGGTTGCCGGGGGCCGGTTGCCGGGGGGCACTCGGAGGAGGCGGCACGTAGCGACCACCGCAAGAGACTCTGTCGCGCCCAGAGCAACGGACAGCAATGAGCCACACAACAACAGACTAGTGTCATCTTCAGGATGGAGGGAGAGAGAGAGAGAGAGAGAGAGAGAGAGAGAGAGAGAGAGAGAGAGAGAGAGAGAGAGAGAGAGAGAGAGAGAGAGAGAGAGAGAGAGAGAGAGAGAGAGAGAGAGAGAGAGAGAGAGAGAGAGAGAGAGAGAGAGCTGTAGCAAGGGAGGTGGAGGAGAGGGAGAGAGGGGGAAACAGAGCCAGGGATGTAGCAGAGAGGGTGGTGTCGGGGGGGGGCGGGTGGTGTGGGAAACAAAGGCAGGGCTTCATGTGGAGCCCTGCAGTGACAAAACAACAAGTTGTGGTCAGGCCAAGAATGAGCAGGGGGAGAGAGCGAGAGTGAGGGAGAGAGAGGAGAGAGAGAGAGAGAGAGAGAGAGAGAGAGAGAGAGAGAGAGAGAGAGAGAGAGAGAGAGAGAGAGAGAGAGAGAGAGAGAGAGGGAGAGAGAGAGAGAGAGAGAGAGAGAGAGAGAGAGAGAGAGGGAGAGAGAGAGCGAGAGAGAGAGAGAGGGGGAGAGAGGTCAGAATGACTGCTTTCTCAGTCAGCAGGCGACACACATACATTCCAAACAAGGCTGTGTGGATGTGTGTGTGTGTCCCAAACTCTTTACAGTGTATTTCTCTCTGCAAACGAAATGTCGACTAATTCTGCTGGATTGTTTTCAACTCGTTGAGATGAGTGACTGACCGCTTATTTGACCATTAAGTTTTAGTGTGAATGCTAACGTTGGTTCAGAATGTACAGGCCGTATTTATGACAACAGTGTCTGCTGTCAGTGGGTACTTCCTTACTCCCCATCACCTCCATGGCCATCCATGTCACATGCATCACAGCTTGTGGACACCTTTCCTTGACAGGTACGCTGGGACTCTTTTTTGAGAGATGATTCATCAGAGAGACTGCGTGTCCCCCCCACATATTTACACTAGGCCTGCTCCTAGAGTTAACACTAGAGACAAACTGACCCACGGCCTGCTCCCAGAGTTAACACTAGAGACATACTGACCCAAGGGCTGCTCCTAGAGTTAACACTAGAGACATACTGACCCAAGGGCTGCTACTAGAGATAACACTAAAGACATACTGACCCAAGGGCTGCTCCTAGAGTTAACACTAGAGACATACTGACCCAAGACCTGCTCCCAGAGTTAACACTAAAGACATGCTGACTCAGTAGGACGTGTCGCCGTTACCTCTGTCCCTCTCCAGCACGTCGTTGGACACGTCAGCGCAGCCGTCAAAGTAGAGCTGGAGAGTGTCCACCTGTCTGCACAGGATGTCCCTGAAGGTCTCCATCTCAGACAGCTTCTCCCGGAGGCTGTGGCCCTTCTGGGACACAAGACACGCAGGGAGGTGAGACGCCACTTCCTGTCCCCCGTGCACTCGGCCCGGCGCCGTGCGCACGGCTTGGACACGTTTTGTTTCAAAATGGCCGACGTGTAGAACCGGAACCCTAATGGCGCACATGACCTGTTATTTACTCAATATTTATTTGAGTCTCGGCAAACATTCACAGGACTATCGCGGTATGGTGATAATCCCGAGGGTTTCCTCCCATTAGGCTGCAGTCCTGGTAGGAGGCGGCTACGTTCTTAGCTTGCTTTAGAAACATCTTGGAAAAAGACCTTTGTCGCGTTGAACTACTGGAGACATCGACGCTCCTGCTGCTGCACCACCCAAACTCTCTGTAGACACCACCACCCTGGAGGAGGAGGAGGAGGAGGTGGAGGTGGAGGTGGAGGTGGAGGTGGGGGGGGGGGCTCACCTTGAAGGAGGAGGTGGAGGTAGTGGACACGCCGCTGGTGGCAGATGTGAGGGACATCGAAGAACCATGGCGCCTGAGGCTGGACTCGGAGCCGTAGCCGGACTCTGCCTGCAGGGGGCGGCAGAGTAACACGCACACACACACACACCAGTAAACACACGCGTTGTTATTATTAAGATGTATGTCAAGTCATTATGACAGAATGTAATCATGTGTCCCCTCTGTCATTGAAGATATTGGAAAAGATAAGCAGAAGAAAAAAGATTAATGAAGGTAATGCACTAACTGCCCCTTATATATATACATATTTTTAATATTCTTTATCTTGCACTAAAATTATTTTTATTCTTAATTTTATTCATACATATTTGAAATATATTTTTATACATACATACTTTTTTTTTAACATTGCATTTCATTCTTTAATTCTTTGTATTATAATGCTGCTGCTACACTATAATTTCCCATCTTGGGATCAATAAAGTATTTCTATTCTATTCTATAATCTATGTTGGGGGGCGTACACGACAGAGTCAGGGGGTCACCGTCACCAGACTCCAGCAGCTCTGGGGTTAACAGACCACGGGGTCTGCGGTCTGGCACAGCCCCCATAGTTTTGCGCCTTTCACCTCGACCGTTAACCCACTAACCCATATCCCGTGATGCCGTCTGTTGAGTCTGTTCCATCCCTTAGTTATATACAGTCTATGGTTCCATCACACCACACAGACCATGAGACATACATAACATGCGTGTGTGTCACGGTCTTGGCTCGAACATTCGTGTTTCATGAGAACCCTAGTTGCAGTACAATAATTTGTTTCATACACATTCAAATTCCTTCATTCCTTCAAGCAACTGTGACCTCATTTTTAAATATACACAAGGTTTCGTTTGCATTAAAAAAAAGAAAAGGCAAATAGTTTCATGCAGCCCCTCCTCTGTGAATAATTCTTTGTCATACAATGATTTGTCGTACAATGGATAACTTGGAGATGACTACACCGTAGGGGCGATCAAGTGACTTCCTGTAAAACTAGTCCCCCCCCCTTTCCGTCTCTTGCGTAACAGACCGCTTTGAAAATAGCTGTTGAGGTGGAGAGGGGAGGAGGTGGAGGAGGGTGGGGGGGGGAGTGACGAATCAGCTGAGCCACGTTTGGCCACCAGGGGGCGCATCCTCCCCACCGCAGCGTGACAGCCGGGGGTTACTATCGGTCACAACACGCTCAGCCGGCCTGCCCGTAACCAAATGAATCACCCAAACAGATCACCGTCCAAAGGTAAGGCCAGAGCCCAGTAACAGTGAGACAGTGAGTTAACAGAGCCCAGGTTCACGGTGATATCACTCTGAGTGAAGGCAGCCCTTTTTATGCTAGCCCTCATGCTAATGCTTCAAAACTGCATGTATTGCTACACAAACCCACGAGATGAGCACACGGGCATGACAAATAGAGTGTAATAATGAGACGGTGTGTCGGGGCTCCTGGGGGCTTTACCCGATGCAAACAAACAATCAAGCTTCCGTTGAACAACCAAAAGAAGAAGAACCAATTCTCCACTAAGATACCAGGGAGGACTCTCCATCCAGATGAAGACACCAGCTGGGGCTACAGCTGCAGCTACTTAAAAGAACAAAGATTCAGAAAAATAAAACTGCTCAAAACCAGGAAATAAAAAACAAACCGAATAAGTGACTGAAAAAGCATTCAGTTCCGTATTTGAGTAAAAATGGAAATGGTAACTGAAACAACACTGGTACTCAGTTCAACAGAGCAGCCTCCATATTGGCTCCACTAACATACCCCCCTGTATGTTGCCCTGTACACGGCTTAGCAGCCTCCATGTTGACACTGGGCCTCAACAACAAGCAGGACTTGCCATTGTAGTAGTCACATTAGCTTTAGCATTAGCATGCTCAAGACGCTGGCCTGCAGCCACCACTGTTTGTCGGAGTGTTTAGCATTTTCCTGGAGAGATTTCCACAGCGGTCTGTGGTATTGAGGATTAACACAGGTTAGTGTGTGTGTGTGTGTGTGTGCTGGTGAGTCACTGCTGGGCATGGAGCAGATGAGAAGGGAGGCGGGGTGAAATGACTCACTGATCCCCCATCCTGACTCACTGCTGGGTCTGGTAAACTGGGGTGCTTTACAACGGTGGGAAATCTCCCTCAGTCACTCAAATATCTGACACCCGTGGAAGTGCTGGGAACGCGTAGTCATTCGTATTGTAAGTGCTGTTATAGTACAGTGGTATGCTCTAATGCTATTATAATATGTACTTGAATGTCTCCAGAGACCTTGCTCTAGAGGAAGGACCCTGTGTATTACAGCTGGTCAGCTGGTCAGGTGACCAGTGAACCATAACTGGATGAGCAAGACAAGACGCGCTAAGCCTCCAGGAGCTAAGCTACCTGGTCCCACGTAGCTAGTCTCTGGGCTGCAGGACAGGCTGTGATTTTCTGCTTATTTGGCAGGTCTCATGCACGCACGCACACACACACACACACACAGGGAGACACTCAGAGGGACACACACACACACACACACACACACAGGGAGACACTCAGAGGGACGGACACACACACACACAGGGAGACACGCAGAGGGACGGACACACACACACACACACAGGGAGACACTCAGAGGGACAACACACACACACACACACACCCAGGGAGACACTCAACACTAAAGGGAGTCTGAGAGACTTGCCATCAGAGGGGGCACCAGGGCTCCGGGGCCCCTGTCCTCCAGCCTTCTCCCTCCGTCCGTCTCGGATACTCTGATGAGGAGGACACACAAACACACACACTTTGATGGTTTGTAGTTCAGTGAGCATAGACACTTTGATGGTTTGTAGTTCAGCCCCTCCATGTAGGGCATATGTATGTGGTATGAGGTTACCACGCAACCAAAATAAAGACAACACTTCCAAGTTGAAAGTGGAAATTCACAGAACCACGTCTCGGTTAACCAAATGGTGAACACTGGGGGCACACGCACACACACACACACACACGTTAGACCCTCACACTAACACAACGTGCAGGGGCAAACTGAAACAAACCAAATGATTTGAATCCTCTGTTAGGACGATGTGTGTGTGTGTGTGTGTGTGTGTGTGTGTGTGTGTGTGTGTGTGTGGTGTGTGTGTGTGTGTGTGTGTGTGTGTGTGTGTGTGGTCTTGTGTGCAGCTCACCCGGGACCTCTAGGGACTCGATCCACTTGTTCCGGTGCTCGGGGTCCTGGGCCCGGAGGTACCACACGCTGTCGTTCACACTGACGTCCAGCGGTACTCGTCAAACTCATGAGCCTGCAACATGGAAGACACACACACACACACACACACTTGAGTTGGAGTACTCGAGACCACTCTTAACGTGGTCTTGGTCTTGTCTCGGACTCGCCTGTATTCCGGTCTCGGTCTTGTCTTGGTCTTTGACATGGAGGTCTCGAGGGGGTTTGTGCATAAACCAAGCAGCGAGCTCCATGCTCATCACAAGCCTTATATATGATGCAGCACTCGTACACTACGCGCCAAATATGTGACATTGTATGTATTTTCCTAAAGGCTGCGCCATTGTTCACGTATTGGTGTAATCTAAACATTAGTCTGTTTTTTTTTTCCTGGTCTCGACTTGGTCTCGGTATTGGTCTTGTTTTGTCTCGATACCCTCTGGTCTTGGTAGTGTCTTGGTCTTGGTTTAGGCGGAGACCAACTTTAACACACACACAGAAGTGGGTTCACCGCGGGGGTCCTCTGCTCCACGCTGAGCTCTGCTGCCTTCAGAGACCCTCATCAGAGCGCGAATGAATCTGCTTTCTGCCCGTCACTCAAGTGTACCAGCAGAGCCTTATCTCTGGGCTTTAAAAAGCTAGAGATAAGGAATCATAATAATAATAATAATAATAATAATCATTGTAGGCTACCAAGGACACTTGCCGCAAGGAGTGTAACAAATACATCAATCAGGCGTTCCTCATCTAGAAACAATCAATCAGAGAGAGAGCGAGCGAGAGCAAGAGAGAGAGAGAGACTTTCACGTGGAGACGATCAACAACCTTTGGAATACGGAGCACATGACTCAGGTCTGATGATCATGTGAGACACACACACACACGATAAACTTACACTAAGCCAATATTGGAACCCTCCCTGTTTTTCCGTCCCCAGTGTTGTAAGAAACCAGCCCACATTGAAAACAGGCGAACTCGGCTTCATGCTGAAGCCTACATCTTGGGCATGGTGAGCAGGTTCCTAAGGCCTGACGAGGTCACTGGTTGGAGACAAGAAAGTGCCACTGATACTCAAAGGAAAATAATTGGCCTGACAAAGTTGGAGCTGCAAAAAAGATCACATTGCAATCAATAATAGATGTGTACATGAACTCCTGCATATCATGTCCAGCATTCTTTAGAGGTCTCCTCACTGCACCGAGACCGTTCCAACCAATCAGGAGTTCTGATGTTGTCGACTTGGACAGTTCATCAGAGTGCTTTGGAAGCCTTCACCAATCTCACACGATAACAAATACATGACTTTTGATCACATGAAGTGGACTGCTGCCAGTCCTCTACTGCTGAGAGGTTACCCAGAGCCTTCTGGAGCCTTGAGACCAAGCCTTTCTTCCAGAGGGCAATAAGTGTACATAGAGCCATGTACACTACCCATAGACCAGTAGAGCTGACCTACAGAGCCATACGGTCACCAAAAGCATAGCTTTTATCTTTACAACCGTTAATAAAACCACCACTTTGACACTTTGGCACAATTTGTGTGCCTCAAGGCCAGAGGAATCCTAGAGTACAGCGTGACCTTCAGTCAGGCTGTAGGAACATGAGTCATGATCCAGGAGGACCAATGGCTGCTCACGGAGGCTAGTTTGAGGATTATAGTGAAACCAGAGTGAAGAGCAGGAGGACCAGGAGACAGTGTGGCCCCAGGACGCCTGGCCCTTTCAGGACGCAGGGCCACAGGAAGTGACATGCGGAGGGGAAGAGCTCTACTCTCCTCATGACTGAGTTCTCCCAAAAAACTCCCCTTTTGCACCGTTGCTCACACTGTTCAACAGCCCGTTGTGATAATTTCAGTTTCAGTATTTCACACTTCTGTGCATAAACATGTCGATGGTTTGTAGTTCAGTGAACACAAACACGTTGATGGTTGTAGTTCAGTGAACACAAAACACGTTGATGGTTTTTAATTCAGTGAGCATACACACTTTGATGGTTTATAGTTCAGTGAGCATAAACACTTTGATGGTTTGTAGTTCAGCCCCTCCATGTAGGGCATATGTATGTGGTATGAGGTTACCAAGAAACCAAAATAAAGACAACACTTCAAGTTGAAAGTGGAAATTCGCAGAACCACGTCTCGGTTAACCAAATGGTGAACACTAGGGCACACACACACACGCACACACACGTGTGCAGTTACCTCCGATTGACTCAATCTCTGCACGTTACTACCACAGGGAGATGATGGGCAATCCGCCTGGATGGACACACTTGTCTGCAGACTTCAGAGTGAGAGAGTTGTTTGTGGGCTGGGGGACGAAGTGCTGAGTGAGGGGCAAGGAGCCCGTCTACAAGTGACTGGCCAGGGCAAGCAGCTTGTGTGGCTGGATGGAGACTCAGGTGGTGTTGTGCGTTGCCAATCCAACTCATGCCAGAATAATCACTCTAATGAGGAGCATTAATTAAGGAAAGAGACCTGGTGGCAGGGAGCTTGAAATTATAACTTCAAACAAAAGCTGAAGGTCAGTAGATTCTTGACATGACATTTAAGAGCAACAGTATTCAGATAAGGAAAGCAGATTTTCACTTGCTAAGTCATGAAACAAGTTTTCAAAAACCTTCCAAAGAATTAAAATCAATATGACACTGAGATAAAGCTGAACAAATGGCTGCTTAGGCAGACTGCACCCTATAGGAACACCATTCAAACATTGCTGAAAGAAGAAAGGGAGAAGCTGCATTCAGCCATTTTCACCCAGGCATGTTACTAGATTATAAAATCAGGTGTTGGTTTACATGGTGTACGGCCTAATGCAGCTGCATGTGGTAAAATCAAACTGAGAGATAACTCTCAGGAGAGAAATGTCCAGAAAACAGTGTCTTGCACAAGACACGCCAGCGTCGAGGAGATCCTGGGTCAAAGGAGAAGCCCTTCCAGACAAAGTGTTGCTTTCAGTAAGAAGAGGTTTTCCTCTGGATCGTCTCTCTGAACACAAGAAACCACCACCAGTGTACTGATGGTTTACATGGGAGACCAGCCTGTGGTTTCTTAACATGCCTCTTCAAACCCACTGACATGCTTTCTAACATCTCCATTTATGTCGACTACTTCCAGGGGGTCCTATTCAGTTAAGTGAGCTGATCATGTTGTGGTTCACTTTGTAATAACATTTGCAATGGCGCAAGTGTCAAGCTTATTTTGAGGAGTTCAGATGTGGGTTGTTTTTAATGTGATGTGAGTACCGTTTTTAACCTTAACACGAACAATGACACCATTAATGATTCCACTCGCCCATCAGCGAAACGTGAACATCCGCGGCCCCGCGTGATCAAAACGCAGAGCTTAGTGAAGAAGAAGACAGGAAGTGCATCGACCGTGACAGAAGACCGCTCCGTCGCTCCGGCTCGGCTCGGCTCGGCTCGCTTACCACGGATGACGGCTTTACTGAGGCACAGTGACCCGCGGCAGCCGATACTCCCGCTCGTTCTCGGACTTGTAGTAACTCAGCGTGTTGTTCTTCAGGGACACCCAGCGGTCCCTGCCAGGCCGTGGATGTAGTTGGTCCCCACGGGGGGGGGGGAGGAGGAGGAGGAGGAGGAGAGAGAGGAGGAGGAGGAGAGGAGGAGGAGATCTCACAGTTAGCAAGTTTGTATGGCGACGTGTAAAACTACATTTTATATTTACATTTAGGGCATTTGCAGACGCTTTTATCCAAAAGCGACTCACAATAGGTACAATTTTTCAGAATTCAGTCTTACTACAGACTCATGAAGGCACTGGCTCCACCCCTGACCCGGGATCACCTGTGGTGTAAGGGAGCAGGTGGGGCTCCCGGTAGAAGGATCACAGCCACACCTCACAATGAGCTTGTGAACTTGTGTAAGCCGTCAGTCTCCCAGATAAGGGCGGGCATGGTGTCTCATTACATGGAGGTAGGACATTGGTACATTGTCTGTAATGTGATGCACCGACATGCGGTCCCATGAATTATGAATCTTATTTAAGCCGCACTCCAACTTGATGTATATAAGTGGACAGAACAAATGAAACCTATCCCCAAAATTACTGCTCAAGGAAATGCAATGGCTATAGGGACACACAGGCCCTGATGGAGGAGATGATGTCTGTCACATCAGTTGTCACTTATACCGTACCTTACTACGAACCCAGCTGAACTCCACCACGCCGACCGAGTCCAGCTCCACATCTTCTTCCGGAGCAGCACGAACTCCAGCTCTGGTTGTCCGACATCTCTCGGACTTGAATGGTCTGCCTAGTGGTGAAATGCGGGTCGTGGATGATGGTGAATCCGACACTCGGTCATAACGGCTTTCAGAGCTGAGTCGTCGGAGGAATGGAACGTAAGATAAGTCCCATGAGGTCCAGACTGTTTCGGGGCAGCTTGTCCTGAGGTGTTGGCATGGCAGGGCGATGGAGACGACTACATCACCAGCTCTGCAGCTGGACACTCGTGGTTCAGGATAACACCGCGTATTACACCTCTATTTAAGAACTGATTCCAGTCCACGGGTCGCTGTCCCCTAACCGCGGGAGGTCCGGCTCTCCTCCTAGCTCCGTAGGGTCACCTGCCAGGTGCAGCACTTCAGGAACAGATGATCACGGGATGACACGTGAGGACTCTGAAACCCGGGACCCCTGTATAGGAGCGAGTGTAGACGCGTAAGTGGTTCCGCTGTAGTATGGCCTACTGTGTGTTCTCTCAACCGATAACACCCACCCCACCTCACCACCTCTCCATCCTCACCTCCCGTCGCAGCAGGTCAGACTGTGAGTTCAGCCCGGAGCGGCTCGTGGCGCTGGCTGCTGTGACGTCATAAAATCCCTCCCCAAACATGGCAGCCAGACTCCTCCCACCCCCCCAGAGCTTCCTGAAAGTAGTTAATTACAGTATTTATTGATGTGACACAATTGAATCGAAATACCAAAATGAGGAACTAACATCGTAGTAAGAACATCGTGTTTGGGGTGCAGTCGATGCAGGGTGTGCCACTGCCCACGCACCACCGGAGTCAGCACGCTGTTCTTTAGTAAACTGTAATAAGTGGACCTAAACAACACTGTGACACGGTGCCATGTAATGTCACGTCGTGACAAGAACAAACGTGACAAGACCAACACAGAGCTGAATGTACCGTCTCCCCAAATAGAGCCTGGCTGTTAGGTTATATTTAGTCATGTGATTGGGCTGGAGCTGGTTCGATTGGCCAGGGTCGGGTTATTGTTCACTCTGACTTCCTGGTCCCATGAGACTTAACAAACACACAGACACAGATACGCACGCACCTCACGCACGCAACGCACGCGCGCACCACGCACGTACACACACGCACCCTGTATGTTAGCATCATGTATTGTGTGTTGTATAAAGTGTGTTTTCATTCAGGTTCAGACAGGGATCAGGTGAACAGGTTAGATCAGTCTGCGGGACGCAGGTTGACTCAATCAGAGAGACATATTGTCAACTTAGATTACAGACAATCAGTAAAGAGCTGCAGATTAAGTACAAAGTTCATCACATCGCTGTCGTTGTTTAGGCAATTCTCTGCCTTTGGTTTTTAATTAGAATCAACCAAGCATCAATCTAATCACAGATCCGATAATAATCAGATAATGACTTATTGT
>JAXIVH010000017.1:3745843-3748343 GCA_036785325.1 Urophycis tenuis
CAAAGCAGGGCTTTTAAGTGTTCCTCAACGTGTGAGATTGAGATGAATGACATCATGAATGAATCATTGGTATATACTGTATGTTGATGTAAATGTCTCTGTATATGTTGCCCTATCATAACGTGAGCTATTACAGGGCCTGTGTTTCACTTAGGTTTCGGAATCGCGGGTGTGATTTCGACTTTGATTAGTCATTTAAATTGGCTAACCATTAAAACAAGTGAGTTATGACATCACAAGTGTACCTCGTTATGATACAAGCCACCGTCTTCAACCTAAGCTGGATATTGTTTCACCCATCCAGGGTCCAGTTCCAGGCTGATTCAGATGGGCTTCTGTAAGCAGCCAATGTCTGCCAGCAACACTACGATCCAGGCAGCAGCCAAATGCTCATTAATATGAATGGAAGTACCCAAAATGACTATAAAAGTGTATTTATAGTCAGGGGAACTGCAGTGGGAAATAAATTGCCCTCAAACAATTTTGTTGGAAAAAAACCAAAGATGTGTTTCCAAGACAACAGATAATCAAATATAACAGCAGACTGCGATGACAACCTCACTCTCTTGAATGATAAAATACGTTTTATGTTCCTGAGTCCATTGACTGAATGTCATGCACCACATTCAGACCATAATTCAGTTTATATTACAGTAAAAAAAATTACAAGTTAATGTGGTAATTGGTTGATTTTTTGTTTTCTGGGTCCTGAAACTGTAGAAACTGTAAAGTAGATTAAAATCTCAACCTTTATTAAGATGGCTTCAAAATCATCTGAACATTTCCAGATAGGACGGCCTTCTGCTCAAGATGGCCATCTTCTATAACCTTCAAAACCTTCTTCAGGTCCATCATGGAATGCCCTGTGCGCTTTTCCTGGTCGTACTCAAAACTTGCTACTTAACTCAGGCCTTGTGTGGTCTGGAGGCTTGTGTTGTTATGAATCACATCACCTTCATGGGTCAGATCATAACACTGATGGCTCTTCAGCTGCCACAGCCCTGACAGGACACTTTTCCCATCGACACAAAAGACAAGTTCCCTTTACCAGTTCATCTCGTTGTTGCAGTGCATCAAAGATCTTTTGCTTGCTTTGTGTCTCCTTGGACAACACAAGCAAGCAGAAACAACAGCCCCTCTGCCTTGGTTCTGACCCTGGCCCAGAACTCAGAAGTCAGCTCTTTAGTCACCTTAACCCTGATGCTGAAATAGTGGCTTTATAGTTCAATAGATGTTTCATTTTTAGAATAACAATATCCTTGGTCTTAGACCCTGAGTCACTCATTTTAGAAGATAGGACCCTACGTTTTTGTGGCACTTTTGAAGTATTTTCCACCTTCTTTGTTGATTCACACATGTGTAAGTGTAAACTGTAAGTGTAATCTGTAAGTGAAAGTGCACTATATTAGTACTATATTACTATAACTATATTTGTCCCACTGTTTTTGCAGCAGCTGATCCACTGCTCTCCCACTGTATCGAGGACCCCTCCAATCCAGCATCCACCAGCATCCCTTCATCAATAACCTACTGCTACCTACCGGTCACACCCTCAGCTGATTGGTCCATTCAGCTCTGACTGTCCTCTCCTGCCGCCCTACCAAAGGACACAGCGCTAGCCAGGAAAGATCTCAGCTGCACTTGACATTGAGGTAGCTACTTCTTTGAGGGTGTTAAACCAGGCGTTATCGGGGGGGGAGTTATCTTCCAACATGGATGACGTCTTCAACGGCGACACTTCCCTGGTGAAGGGCGCCAGAGACATCGCCAAGGAGGCCAAGCGGCAAGCCTCGCGCACGGTGGGCCGCGGCGTGGACCGGGCCTCCGACGAGTACTCCCAGCACAACAACTACAACCGCTTCCAGGACACCGGCGAGATGGACGACAACCGCCGCGCTTACGCCCCGGCCCCGCCGCCCGCCGACGACGACGGCGCCTCCAGCGACGCCACGGAGGGCCACGACGACGAGGACCAGATCTACGAGGGCGAGTACCAGGGCGTGCCGCCCGCGCACAGCGACGACCCCGGGAAGCCGCGGGACGGCCGGGCGGCCCCCGGCCTGCCGGGGCCGGAGAGCGCCAAGGACCGCAAGGAGCTGGAGAACGAGAGGCAGGCGGACGAGGAGGAGCTGGCCCAGCAGTACGAGCTCATCATGCAGGAGTGCGGCCACGGGAGGTTCCAGTGGCAGCTGTTCTTCGTGTTGGGCCTGGCGCTCATGTCCGACGGCGTGGAGGTGTTCGTGGTGGGCTTCGTGCTGCCCAGCGCCGAGACCGACATGTGTGTGCCCAACGCCAGCGCTGGATGGCTAGGTACGTGATGTGAGGAGACACCAGACAATGGCTAGGTATGTGATGTGAAGAGAGACCAGACTGGATGGCTACGTGTGTGATGTGAGGAGAGACCAGACTGGATTGCTAGGTGTGTGATGTGAGGAGAGACCAGACTGGATGGCTAGGTATGTGATGTGAGGAGAGACCAGACTGGATGCCTAGGTGTGTG
>JAXIVH010000017.1:3753343-3835843 GCA_036785325.1 Urophycis tenuis
CCAATCGCCTCGGCCTGGTTGTCAGATTGTATTTCAAACAGACTGCAGGGCTGCATGACTACATTAGATGTGATAAAAACATGTCCATCCGTCATGTGATTGGTTGTAAATGCATCTCAAGAATCACCGGAAGCCGGTCTCTGGTCTGCAGAACGGCAGCAGCGGAATACTTTTGTGAGACGCCTCAAAGCTCAGGGTTGTTCCCTGACCGCTGCCCTCCACGGTCGCACCGTCAGCACGCTCTGCCCTACGTCGATCGATCGCATTGATCGGAACTCTGCCATGTGGCCTCTCAGTATTCTGTCAATAGTTTGTGAAACAAGGCATTTCCAGGAATCTGTTCCCCATTCAGAAGCACTTTGGTGTGAAAGCGTTGGTGGTGCTGTGGCTGTGGCTCTCAGCAGCCGTTGTGATGAACAGTGTTGTTGTTCTCCAAATGGCAGATAGATGGAGATATCTCAACGTCTTCCCTCTCTGTCCTCCAGGCAGTATCGTGTACTTGGGGATGATGCTGGGAGCGTTCTTCTGGGGCGGGCTGTCTGACAAACTGGGCCGCAAGCAGTGCCTGCTGATCGCCATGTCCATCAACGGCTTCTTCGCCTTCCTGTCCTCCTTCGTCCAGGGATACAGCATGTTCCTCCTATGCCGCATGGTCTCTGGCTTTGGGTGAGTTTGCTGAGGTCTACTCTATGGTGTTCTACTGTGTTTTACTCTACTATGTTCAACTGTGTGCTACTCTACAGTGTTCTACTATGTTCTACTGAAGTCTACTTACTCTACTGTGTTCTACTGTGTGCTACTCTACAGTGCTCTGCTGTGTTCTAATCTACTATGTTCGACTGAAGTCTACTCAACTGTGTTCTACTGAAGTCTACTCTACTGTGTTCTACTGTACTGTGTACTACTGAAGTCTACTCTACCATGTTCTACTCTAATGTGTTCTACTGAAGTCTACTCTACGGTGTTCTACTGTGTTCGACTCTACTGTGTTCTACTGTAGTCTACCCTACTCTGCTGTGCTGTACTGTAGCTCTAGGCTGCTCTTTCAACAGTACTTATGTACTCTATGCTGCTCTACTACTGTTCTCCTACGTTTCTACTCCACGGCTCCACTCCTCTGACTCTTCGTCCTTCCTCTACCCATCTGTGCTCCTTGTGTATGCCTTGAGAAGTAAAACACATCTTCATGGTGATGTCACTTCCTGTCGCCCCCCCCCCCCCCCCCCCCACCCTCCTTCCTGTGCTCAGGATCGGAGGGGCCGTGCCCATCGTGTTCTCCTACTTCGCCGAGGTTCTGGCCCGGGAGAAGAGGGGCGAGCACCTGAGCTGGCTGTGCATGTTCTGGATGATCGGGGGCATCTACGCGTCTGCCATGGCGTGGGCCATCATCCCTCACTACGGTGGGTCAATCTCACGGGCTGGGGACCCCCTGAACCATGACCCACACTACGGGGGGGTCATTCTCACAGGCGGGTGACCCCTGAACCATGACCCACACTATATAACCGCTTTATAACGGAGGCTGTTGGCATTTAGGTGGCATTGGGTCGAACAAAGCTGGAATCTGATTGGCCGCGCTCTGAGAGGTTGAAGGTTATGTGGTGGGGACAGACATTGTTTGTTCTGTAAAGCTGCATTTAGAAACACTGATTCAGGTCCTGACAGTAGAACTATCGCTCTCCTGTCAACATGGTGTGTGGCCAACAAAACCTCCCATGATGCGTTCTGATGTACCAGCCCTGTACTGTGGGAACGTGCTCAGGTGGCTCCTCAGCTGCTGTTGATGTCTGCAGCTCATCCTGAGCACAAGCTGACAGAACATGGAGATCAGCCACCTGTGATTTCTATCTGAAAAGAGTTCCTTTCATTTAAGTGTGTGTGTGTGTGTGTGTGTATGCCAGGGGATTGTGTTATCGGGGTTGATTTCTGTTTCTCCTTGTTCATTTATGAGGATTAATAATACTTCATTCTAATTAAAGGGCTCTTCTGTCTATGTACAATCAACACTTTAATGGTATATGGAAAATAACTGAATGGGTTTTTGTTCTGTGTGTTTACCTGAGGGTATGTAACAGATAGTGAACAATAAGACGCATTTGCTGCATGTGTGCACATGCATGTGTGTGTGTGTGTGTGTGTGTGTGTGTGTGTGTGTGTGTGAGAGAGAAAGAGAGAGAGAGAGAGAGAGAGAGAGAGAGAGAGAGAGAGAGTGAGAGTGTGTGTGTGTATGTGTTTGTGTGTTCGGATTGCTTAATGTAGAGGAAGGCCATCAATCCTGCAGAATGTGAGTGTCTAAACCAGTCATCCATCCCTCCAATCCATTAGACCCAGAATCTTTCTAATGAGATCCATACAGGAGAGGACAAGAGCATCAAATATACACTCACAAACACACTCACTCTTACACACACACACACACACCCACTACACACTAACTCTAACACACACACTCGCTCTTACGCACTCACTCACTCTAACACACACACACACACACACACACACACACACACACACTCACTTCCCCCTGACTGTGTCAGGCAATATACATTTTCAAGCATATATATACAGTTTATATAAAAAGTAATATATTTGTCTGAAGTGAGTAAATATGGGGAGACAGTGTCGTGTTTGAAATTCAATCTTTGTTTCTCCTCCAAGACGATGTCAAAGGTTTTGGTATATCTTCATCGGTTTAGGCTTCACGTTACTAAATCTCTGGAGTCCTCAATATGGCAGAGCCAATAAAAACTCCCATGATGCATTCTGGTGTTCAGCCCCTATTGTTCGTCACCAGTGCGAGGAATCGTTTAGCAGGGAGGGGTCTGGAGGTTGCAAGCTGCATTGGACATAACTGACAGATTTATAGGCTTGTATGAAACGCATGCTTTTCTCTGTTTATGTATTTCAATACATCCTCCACCCACCTGCAGGGTGGAGTTTCAGCATGGGTTCAGCCTACCAGTTCCACAGCTGGAGGGTGTTTGTGGTGGTGTGTGCGCTGCCCTGCGTCTCGGCCGTGGTGGCCCTCACCTTCATGCCCGAGAGCCCACGCTTCTTCCTCCAGGTGAGGCTGCACACTGCTGGCCTCCTATGGCGATCCAGGACAGAGATGAACCTTTCAAATGAAATAGAAAACATTCACAGTCCAGTGGCAGACATTTTGAATTCAGTGGCAAATGTAAATCCAGTGAAAACCCTTCCAAATTCAATTGAAAACATTCTGAATCCATGGTAAAACTTCAAATATAACTTCATAACATTCACCTCTTTCATTGCCTTGGTTTCTTAACACGCATTGTTCTATTTGATTGACAGCTATATTTCTGAGTTTCAACGTTGTTAGTTGAAGATGATCTCCTCTGCGCCTGTTCCATTCCCTGTCACGTTGGTGCTGATGCTGTGAGCGTGTCTTCTCTCATGGTGTCCACCTCACGGTCTGTGATCTCCTCCAGAACGGGAAGCACGACGAGGCCTGGATGGTTCTCAAGCTCATCCACGACACCAACATGCGCGCCCGCGGGGAGCCGGAGCGCGTGTTCACTGTGAGTGCCCCCCCCCCCCCCTGCCCCGCCGACGCCCCCATAGGCTGCAGGGTGAGGGGGTCCGGGGACTGAACGCCGTCTCCCCCTGTAGGTCAACAGGATCAAGGTCCCCAGGCAGCTGGACGAGCTGGTGGAGATGCCGAGCGAGATGGCCAACCCCGTCGCCAAGTTCTTCATGAAGATGCGAGCGGAGATCAGAGGAGTAGGTTCTCGGCTTTTTTTTTGTTTCGCCGGCCGGGCTCGGCACGCCGGAATAGACCGGATCCGGGTGGAGGCGGCACTGGGTCTGGGCCGCCATCCAGTCACTGCAGGTGGCGGAGTTAAGCCTTGTTTGGTGTTTGGTTGCGGAGATATTCTACCAGAGAAAATAGTGGCGGTTCATCGGCCTCTCACCTGGTGGTGAGACAGTGAGACTGTGTGAACGGTGCTGTGTGAACGGGTTGTCTTGTGTCCTGTAGATCTGGTGGACCTTCACGAGGTGCTTCAGTTACCCGGTGAGAGACAACACCACCAAGCTGGCTGTGGTGTGGTTCACACTGTCCTTTGGGTGAGCTTCCACACACACGCCTGCTCTGTGGCGCACACACTTTAATCACACACACACTCTTTCTTCCTTTATCTTTCTCACTCACTCACTCACTCACTCACTCTCATTGAATTACCAAAGCCCTAGTGTTGGTGTGGGACTGAGCTCCATAAGATCTGCAGAATCACATCCTGTCTCCACACAGAGGACCCAACATCTCAACAGCTCCTTGTGCTCCTGAATCAGTGCAATGCTGCTCCCCCAGGGACGCGTTGTGTTTAGATAACGCAGTGGAGCGAGCTGACCTTCTGGGTTGTGTGCTGCAGGTATTATGGGCTGTCGGTGTGGTTCCCCGATGTCATCAAACACCTCCAGGCAGACGAGTACGCCTCCAGGGTGAAGATCCACACTGGAGAACGTACCGAGGACTTCACCTTCAACTTCACCCTGGAGAACCAGATCCACAGGAACGGAGTGTTTCAAAACGACAGGTGTGTGAGACAGGCCTGCTGTGTGTGAGACAGACCGGCATGTCTGATCCAGGTAGCGTTGGGTCAGAGTTCAGTGTGTGAGACAGAAATGTTGTGTGTGAGACAGACGTGCAGTCTAATCGAGGTTGCGTTGGGTCAGAGTTCAGTGTGTCAGAACAGACCACAGACCTGCTGTCTGGTCACTACTGCCTCCTAGCTGAGTAAAGTAATGCTGATGGCCTTAAAATGTAGAAATAAACCTGCCTTGCTTGCAGATATGGCAGCCAGGCTCGGCTTTATTTATTATTACTGGTCACTAACAAGTTAGCACAAAGGGACCTTGTTTTGAGCCGGATGGCGGTTGGTTTCACCACGGTAAAGTGAAGTGCTGGGCAGAGGTTTAGGGGAAGAAGTGCAATCAAAACAGGAACAACAAGTCAGATGGTAAACATGACTTGTGCTATGTGATTGAAATCCATTTGCTCCCCTGTTATGTCCTGTATGAGGCAGGCTGTCTGTTTCTGGTGGTTCGTCAGTAACATGATTCTAGAATTCACGGGCAATTCAAAAAGGATCGTTCTCCGCTCTCCATATTTTTCCTTTATTTCTCTTTCCTGCCTCTTTAACTCTGAACATGTGAAAATAGATTTACAAGTGCCCTATTCCTGGTCGCCCTCCTCGCTTGTGGAAGGCTCAGTGAAGCTGCTTCACTCCTACCTCTTCTGCAAACATTGCCGAGTGTTAGTCAGTCTGGATCCCGTTGGCTCTGCAGAGACCCAGTAGAACTCAAACCAGGAATGGCATCAAACCAAATGAATTGTGTTTCCTGTGAATCCATTGCCTCTGTGAGTGTTCAGATGATGGATTTCCACATTCATCGCTTTGCATTTTTACAATGTTTCAAACCCTCAAATGACAATGATGGCAGTTGTGATGTCATAGGTGGGCGACGCAGTTTAGATCTCCAGTCAGGTTTGGCCGCCCCCTGACGTCACAGGGCTGTTGTGCAATCTAGAATTAATCTTTTGATCCCGTGAGGGAAATTTGGTCTCTGCATTTAACCCAATCGTGAATTAGTAAAACACTCAGAACACAGTGATGATGAGGCACACACTTAAACACAATGCAGTGAGCTGCCTCAGGGAGCAGTGAGGGGTTAGGTGCCTTGCTCAAGGGCACTTCAGCCGTTCGTACTGGTCGGGGTTCGAACCGGCGACCCTCTGGTTACAAGTCCGAAGCCCTAACCAGAAGGCCGCGGCTGGCCCCAATCTGTTATCTCTCTGATGCCCGTCACATGACCAGCCGTCCTCAGCGTCCTGCTGTGTCTCCTGCGGTGTCTCAGGTTCATCGCCATGAAGTTCAAGGCGGTGACCTTCATCGACTCCACCTTCCACAACTGCTACTTTGAAGACGTGTCGTCTGTTGGCTCCTCCTTCAAGAACTGCACCATCATAGACTCCTTCTTCTACAACACAGGTCAGTCCACGTGGACGGACTGTCTTTCCCTCCACCTGTCTGTGTGTCCGTCCGCCCACCTGCCTGTCTGTCTTTCCGTCCAGCCACTTGCCTGTCTGTCCGCCCACCTGCCTGTCTGCCTGTCATCTTCTTCTTCTTCATAATCATCTTCTTCTTCTTCTTCTTCTTCTTCTTCTTCTTCTTCTTCTTCTTCTTCTTCTTCTTCATCATCATCACCATCCTTTCAGTTCCACTAACTGGATCTAAAAATAACCCTGAACCTTTCATGCAGATCTTTCTAAGGAGATGTCAGCAGATGTTTCTCCATGAGATAGCACTGCTGTGTCTATATGTTCTCACTCCCATGTGATGTATTTTGATGATTGTTGTCTTGATTAAGATTATTCTTATTATTTCACTTCACGTCCAGAGTGTTTTAGTCAGACGCACGTGGCAGCCAGCCGTTTTAGAGGCAGGCCGTGGTTTTGTATTGGACTAAACGTAGGGCAAAACACTTTCAGAGAGGTGTCCAGGGAAATGTTGCTGATGCAGACCGTGTGGGAGCACAGGCTGCAGAATGGCCTGCGTCCAGCACTCAGAACACAGCGGAAGGTAAACAGATTAGATCGGCCTGTCTGCCGGTTCCCCTCCGCTCTGGACAGAGACAGCAGGGGGAGACTGAGGAACACAGGAGGAGGGGGCTGTACAGTCGAAGTGGAGGCGATGGTTTGTGAGATGATGCTTCTGTGTGTGATGTCCTGAATCCTTGCAGCTCGTTGTGGACCACAGTGAGTGTGTTTTTTGTGCGGTCCTCTAAACAAAATCATGTGGCACGGTTGGAACTGATTGAAGTCACACATTTTGTTTGGTGTATTTGGTGTATTGCTGATATCCTCTCATTCGTGCTCATGAGGAAGACCTCCCTGAATGTCATCAGCACGTGTTGAGTGTAACTCCCACTCAGTGATATCCTGATGATGTCCTCATTCACAACAGATATCGATGACTCCAAGCTCACCAACTCCCGCGTGATCAACAGCTCTTTCCACCACAACAAGACGGGCTGCCAGATGACGTTTGACGATGACTACAGCGCCTACTGGGTCTACTTTGTTAACTTCCTGGGAACCCTGGCTGTGTTGCCTGGCAACATCGTCTCTGCCCTGCTTATGGACAAGATGGGACGGCTCACCATGCTGGGTATGAGACCCCAGGCTGTCTACTGTCTTATGATGCTCTGAGTATGATACTCATCTAGGGGTGATACTCAGATCTATGCTCACATCTAGTATCAGACTTAGACTCAGCATCAAGTATGATGCTCAGTTCTCTGTCCGAGGTAATTATGATCCTCAGATCTGCTACACTGTAGCTGTCGAAGCTCATGTGAACAGCTGACTGAAAGACCATATTTGATTTGTTTGTAATGTAGTGTAATGTAATGTGATGTAATGTGTGATGGAGGCCTGCTGTTCCTGTTCCTACCACAGGGGGCTCCATGGTGCTGTCAGGGATCAGCTGTTTCTTCCTGTGGTTTGGCACCAGCGAGTCCATGATGATCTTCATGCTGTGTCTCTACAACGGACTCAGCATCTCCGCCTGGAACTCCCTGGACGTGGTGACGGCCGAGATCTACCCCACCGACAGGAGGTGGGTACTGCGGGCGGAGAGAGAGAGGCGGGGTCTCGTGTCGGGTGTAAGAAAGAATTACTCTTTTGATCCCGTGAGGGAAATTTGGTCTCTGCATTTAACCCAATCGTGAATTAGTGGAATACACTCACACAGTGGAATACACTCACACGCCAGCAGAGGCACACAGTGAGGTGAAACACACACTAATCCCGAGGCAGTGAGCTGCCAGCAACAGCGGCGCTCGGGGGGCAGTGAGGGGTTAGGTGCCTTGCTCAAGGGCACTTCAGCCGTTCCTACTGGTCGGGGGTTCGAACCGGCAACCCTCCGGTTACAAGTCCGAAGCCCTAACCAGTAGGCCGCGGCTGCCCCTAAAAGCCTTGGAATTCACATGTGTGCGTGTGTGTGCATGTGTGTGTGTGTGTGTGTCTCACAGAGGAACGGGCTTCGGGTTCTGCAATGCCATATGCAAGCTGGCGGCGGTCCTGGGGAACCTGATCTTCGGGTCCCTGGTGGGCGTGAGCAAGGCCGTGCCCATCCTGCTGGCCTCCGGGGTCCTGGTGGCCGGGGGCCTGGTGGGCCTCAGGCTGCCCGACACGCGCTCCAACGTTCTCATGTGAAGGGACTCAAGGTTCTGCGGCGGCGCACTGCACTCGTGGATTACTTCATTTGTAGATTTTCCTCGTTTGTGTTCCTGATTTGATTGTGTTAGATTTTTTTTTTTTTAATGTTTGTTGCATTTGTGCATTTATTTTTGTATTTCAAATGTATATTTTTATTTATTTATCTTATATTTATATCTTTATTTTAAGATCGGTTTAGTCCATGACATCAAAGTGCCAAAATGCTGGAACTATGAGCACCTTTCTGGTGATTTGAAAGTGTTCTTCAGAGGGTCTGCTGTGAGACTGGTAGAACGTTTACAACGAGCGGACCACATGTGGTTCCACTAATGTGCGGTCACAAATTCAGCGTGGCTCGTCGAGACTTCAAGGTGGTCCTCGTTCGTCATGTTTCTGTGGTTCGGGTTCCTGTGAATTCAGATCACAGTAGTTCTGGGCGAAGGTTTATTTTGTGCTGAGAACCTGGGCTTAGTCTCACCCGACAGCCATAGGCTCACCCATAGGGTGCTGGTCAAAGGTTTTCTCCTTCAGCTACTCTAATTTATTTATTTTTGAATCAAAGACATATATTATTAAATAATGACATAGGAGACGTAATTCCTGTACAAATTGCCAATTTTATTTTGTATTTGAGTTGTTTTGTATTTTTTTTGTCTAGCGCTTGCTAAGTTTTCTGTCCACCTGCTCTTCCTGCAAAAATGACATGGCCATTGACGTAGAAGAGAGAATATTATTGTGTAACATAGTCCCAACAGACTCTGCTGCAGCTGCAAAGTAAGACAACGTTTACATTTCCTTGCGTCCCCCTGGTGAGGACCCCTGACAGCGCTCTGTGAAGGCTGCCGCGGGTCAGGGCCCTGTTACCTGCTCCTGGAGGAACTCCCAAGGACCTCTGAGCTGCTGGACAAAGGCCTGGCTGCCTGTCTCTCTCTGCCTGGCTGCCTGTCTCTCTCTCTCTCTCTCTCTCTCTCTCCCTCCCTCTCTGTCTCTCCCTTGCTCTCGCTCCCTCCCTCGCTCTCTTTCTCTCTCCCTTCCTCTCTTTCCCTCCCTGTCTATCTCCCTCCCTCTCTCTCTCTCCCTCCCTGTCTCTCCCTGTCTCTCCCTCCCTCTCCCCCTCTCTCTCTATCTCCCTCCCTCTCTCTCTCTCTCTTTCTCAGTGAGTCTTAATGTCTCACGCCCCTGCTCTCTGAGGCGTGTTCTCTTTCTGAGGAGCGTCTCTTCAGCCCGTCTCTCTTCAGAGCCCAGCAGACTCTTTTTGTGTGCATGTGTGTGTGCGTGTATGTGTGTGTGTGTGTGTGTATGACTGTGTGTGTCCCTGTGTATGTTAATGTGTGTGTGTGTGTGTGTGTCCTTGTGTATGCATGACTCTTCAAGTGTCTGTGATGTTGTAGCTGCCTCAGTGTCTTCTCCTTCAGTAACTCATGTTGTTTCATTGTTCCTCTGAAACGTGTTGAGGGACGTTGGCTCCAGAGTGAAATCAAAAGCCATGCGTTGGTAGTTTAATATCCCTGCTTTGATGTAATGATATTTAGCCTCGAGTTTTCATTCGAATGAGCAAATATGTTCTCTTGTTGCTTTGCACAGAATCAATGTAAGTTGTTGAAATTGGTTATTGCTTTCGGTTTTCAGTGGCATGGTGTTGGAGACAAAAGATCCTCAGTGGAATCGTGTGCAGCTCAGTAAACGCCTTTAAAACTCTGCTACAATTTAAAATGCTCCGTTTCACTTTTCTTTTTTTTTCTTTTTTAATTTCCTGTTGTTCCTGAGCTGAAAAGCC
The DNA here is from genome assembly GCA_036785325.1 of Urophycis tenuis. NCBI lineage: Eukaryota > Metazoa > Chordata > Actinopteri > Gadiformes > Phycidae > Urophycis > Urophycis tenuis. Next base: position 3,763,366 of record JAXIVH010000017.1, read on the forward strand.
CCCCCCCCCACCCCCACCCCCTCACTTGTGACGTCTCCTGGTTGTTGCTTGTGCGTCTCTTTCTCAAGCTTCTCTGTGCCGTCCGGACAACAATGTCCCCGCCCGCTCGGTGTGACCCCGTCGAGGAGAGCCCTGCATGTCCTCCAGGCGTTCTGTGGTTCTGTGTCCCTTTGGTTCTGTGTCCCTGTGGTTCTGTGTCCCTTTGGTTCTCCTTAACTGTATTGTTGTGTTCCGTTTGTGTCGGTTTGTTTCTGTGGACCGTTAATTCTCTGTTGACTATGCTATAGTGGGGAGGACGCGCTCCACATCACATGGGGGACATTTCAGACCTCCTGAGCTCATGTCAGTTATTGATCACAACTTCCCGACGCATGTCCGCCATTCAGAAAACCAAATAAAATGTGTCAAGATCCCGGGAGAAGTCCTTCACGTGTTTACTCCGACCAGGGGAGATCTCCCAGCGTGAAGATCCATTTCTCTGGAACCCGATGAATAAAGAGACCTTCCCGCATTCCTCTGTCCAGATGTGGACATCATTCACTGTCACTTGTTGGGCACTAACTCAAGAGCAACAGCAGATGGCGTTCGCAATTCCACAGTGCCCCCGGAGAACTCATTTATTCATATAATCACTGAGACAAATCCCACTTATGACTGTTTCCTGCCTCAGTTAAGTGGAGCGAATCATCAAAACACACCAAAGCATATGCTTGTCACCTGAGAGCCATTAAAATGCAGAGCTAGTGAAGAGTCCTCTACGTCACTGTTCCCTTCGTTGTACCTCATTATAATTTATCTTTGGGCTGAATAAAAAAAGGTCTCCCAGTGTGTCAGTGTATTTGTTCTTTTCCACAGAGAGACACTTGGATGAAGAGCAAACTCAAACGTTGGCAGAAAGTAAAGACTTTATGGTCCTTTTCCAACTCAGCACATCTTGATTTTTTCCTTAAAGTAATCTAAACAGCTTGTGAGACATGGCGTCATGTGTGAGATCTTAATGGGGGACTTCCTAACTGTATGGGATTCCTTATTTATCTTAACAATAGGGAGTTTTGAAGACTTCAATCTCTCTCTCTCTCTCTCTCTCTCTCTTTGTGTGTCCACTGTTTGATCCCTGGCCAGGAAACTGCTCCCTGCTGGACAGGAAATACCAAAACAGTGAGGAGGTTGAGAGGACTGCACCCCTGAAGACCATTTTCCCAGATAAACAACGCCTTTGATATTCACAATGTTCAACCAAAACAGATTTGAGTTATTTTCAGTGCACATCTGATTCACACCAGTGTAATCATCTAGCCAGACAAAGCTAGCTAGACAAAGCAAAGTAGAGAGTTACACATACACACACACACTCTCACTCTCTCTCTCTCTCTCTCTCTCTCTCTCTCTCTCTCTCTCTCTCTCTCTCTCTCGCTCTCTCTCTCTCCCTCTTTGCAGTGAGTGGGCTGCAGGCATTCAGGCTGGCTGAGGGATGATGTTCCCCAGCCCGAGCACCAGGAGCTGGAGATAACCTGCCGAGAGGCCATTCGTCTGCCACAGAAGGTATTGGTTGAGTGTTCCTCGTCCACAGCAGCATCAGCAGCCACTATCTCACTCCTAACATTGTTGTATCCAGGAGCGTCGTGTACGAGATGGCCGGGCAGTAGATCCCAGGGTGCATGGTAACGTTCCCATGGAACCCTGGCACCACCCTGCTGTATTCAGGAGCGTCCAGTTCTCCGTGCGAGGCTCATTCCCTCTCATTAATCATGATTGATGCTGTTGACCGTGTCCCACAGATCACAGATTACAGCATGACTCTCTTCCCGGGAATGTCCCCTGGACCAAGCGCTACTGCGGCACTGAAGGCTGCAAACAAACACATACAAACACGTCTTGTCTGAAACCTAGGCCAAACACTGTTTTGCTGGCTGCTTGCCACAACCCATTTAGCACTAATCTGTTGCTTCCAAACTAAGAAAGCAAAGGGAATTAGATATGAAGGCCACATATAAAATAGGATGTAAATCCTGCATTTGTCATCTTATATTTCATTGTCTAGCATGTGATTCAATGATCCAACCCATCCAACCTGCTTTATTGAGAGCACAAGCTAACCCTAACGCTAATCTAACCTAACCCTAACCTAACGCTAATCTAAAATAACCTAACCCTAACATAACCTCACACTAACCTAACATAACCATAACCTAACCTAACCCTATAGCATAACCCCTAACCCTAACAATAACCTAACCCTAACTTAACCTAACCCTAACCTGACCTAACCAACATCAGGATGGGTTTAAATAGTGTTTTTGTGTGCGAACTGTCTCCGAACTGTACTGTGATGATCCAGACTGTTGTTTATACTAACAGCACACACGCAGTGAAACATCCCATCTGTACTGTGATGATCCAGACTGTTGTTCATAACAGGACACATGCAGTAAAACATCCAAACTGTACTGTGATGATCCAGACTGTTGTTCATACTAACAGCACACACACAGTGAAACATCCCATCTGTAATGTGATTATCCAGACTGTTGTTCATACTAACAGCATGCACACACACAGAGTAAAACATCCCATCTGTACTGTGATTATCCAGACTGTTGTTCATAGTAACAGGACACATGCAGTAAAACATCCAAACTGTACTGTGATGATCCAGACTGTTGTTTATACTAACAGCACACACACAGACAGTGAAACATCCCATCTGTACTGTGATGATCCAGACTGTTGTTTATACTAACAGCACACACACAGACAGTGAAACATCCCATCTGTACTGTGATGATCCAGACTGTTGTTTATACTAACAGCACACACACAGTGAAACATCCCATCTGTACTGTAATGATCCAGACTGTTGTTCATACTAACAGCACACACACAGTGAAACATCCCATCTGTAGGCCTACTGTGATGATCCAGATTGTTGTTCATAGTAACATGACACATGCAGTAAAGCATCCCATCTGTACTGTGATGATCCAGACTGTCGTTCATACTAACAGGACAAACGCAGTAAAAAAAAAATCCCATCTGTACTGCAGATGGGATGGTGATGTCTATCTGACTTCAAAATGAGGATTCGGTGGCCAGGATGTTGTGTCGGGCCAAATGAATGGTTTTGGGAAAGAAGATGGAGTCAAGTTGTCCTCCACACAACAGCTTCATCACAGGACTCCAGCGGGCGGAGAAACACTTAATGAAGCTGAAAACAGCGAGTTTATGTTGGAGGGAAATGAGACGCCGAGAAAAAGTGGAGGGCAGCGAGCAATCCATCGTGTTAGTCCAAATACACTCCTATAACTATAAGCTGCCGGGACGCACCACCTCGGGACAAACTCTGGAGCTACTAACTGCTGTGTCTCATGTCCAGCATGGTCAACACAAGGTTGCTGTAAACACACTCTGCATCTTTCAAGTAGTGGAGAGACCACATCTCTATCACCTGAATATGTACTAAACAGAGCAGGCCTGCAGCTGTGTACGCTGATTTATTACCAAGCATTATGTCCCAAAGTCAAAATGAATGCGTTTTATGTTCTGTTATGGTTATGTTGACCACTGTGACAACCTTATATCTTTAATGTATAGGCCTTTCTCGAAATAACGACACAGCAATGCGTATTTAGCCTATTTATTAGACTATTTGTATAACATAATAAATAATAAGCCCGATTCGAAAAAGTGTTTTTTTTTTTTTTTTTTACATAGTATTATTTGTATTAGATTGTCTTCATAGCGCTTTTAAACGGTTGGTGATGTAGACCTAGGAGTGAGGGCTCGTGTGGGATGAAGCATGCCTGGGAACAACAACACAGAGTGTACGACAGAGCCGCTGCACGGTTTTTTTTTTTTTTTTGAAGAAGAAGAAGAAGACGAAGAAGAAGAAGAAGAGAATGTCGAAACAAGGTCCGAACGGATCTGCTCATTCTGCTGGAGACGTGACGTCCCGGGAAAGGAATGCGCGCGTCCGCATCTCGCCGTGCGTCGCAGAAGGCACCCGGACGGCGAGCTGATGGTCCAGTAGAAGTTAGTCGTCCCAAGACCCAAGGTATAGCCTCCGAGAACAAAAGGAAACGGGGAAACACAAGGCGCATTTATTTTTACTTTTTTGTTGTTGTTGTTGTTGTTGTTGAACAGCTTCAATGTCGGCCAGCATGTTTTATACAACGTTTTGGTTGCTTCTGGTGTCTGCGCATGGGGCTTCGACTGCGATCTATAACGGTGAGTATAGCGACCAGCAGGTGGTCTGCCCGGCGCGTCGTCGTGGCTTCAGTTACCAGCGTGTGTTTGGAGAACACAGTCAAGAACATCAGGGGGTTCAAGGGTTAGGGTTAGGGTTAGTATCGCCGGAGACGGCATCACATTGTAGTGAATTGAACCCCCTATGCAGACGGAGAGGGGGTTCAATTCACTACAATGTGATGCCGTCTCCGGCGATACTAACCCTAACCCTAACCCTATCCTTAATAGTCCGTGAGCCAGAGGGGTTGGTCGTTACCGAAAAAGTGGCAAAGGCTACCATACCTTTTCTGAAAGCCTGGAATCTCAGCTTTTCAATTATGTATGATGGCCATCTGAAAAGAGTAGCTGTTTTGAGTAATCACACATAATGTAAACTAAGTTTCAGAAAAATAAATAATAATAATATATATTTTTATGTTCGGCATCATTTTAAAGTGGAGATTCTGAACTTCCATTTAAATCCTTTTGTGAACATTTTGGATAGGTACAGCCAACCCTGGAGCTCTTCAAACTTTTAATCACACATTTTCCTGCCTTTTCCGCCTAAGTCATCTTTTGTATTTTAATCCTGTGGCACCAGGGAGCATCACAGAAACAAACTCCGAACACTGAAATACTGGCATGACCCCAAGGATTCAGAAAATTTATCATTTACCCATATTATCTGATTTGGAGGGGGTGATTTTCAGTCTTATATCAGACATGGCGTTTGAGAAAAATAATGCGTATAACTTAAAGTGATGGTTCGGAGTAAAATTCACCCTGAGGTAATTTCCACCAATAATCCAGCCAAATACCCCCTCAGATGCATTTTTAGCGATGGTCAATATTTATCAAGTTTAGGGGTATCAGCCGAATGGCTTAGTATTGGAGTGTCCGGTACAATGTGTATATCTCGTAAATTACCCCACTAATAATGCATGGATTGTTACCCAACTTCTGTAGTACATATATGGACTGTACTGTACCCACAAAACGAGGCATTTTAAAGTTTGTAAGTACACCAGGAGTTTATTTAAAAGAGCACTTTTCTGATAGGCTACCGCTGCGTCGACGTCCCTTCCGTCTTTCCGGATAAGTTCGTAAAAGTCCTCTTCAAAACTCACAAATGTAAGGAAAAAGTTAGTGAATTCAACACTCCATCTAATTTTAAGTATTCAATTATTCCAGTTGTCAATACATTTCGATGGAGTGTTGAATTCACTTACTTTTTCCTTACACTTGTGAGTTTTGAATAGGACTTTTACGAACTTATCCGGAAAGACGGAAGAGACGTCGACGCAGCGGTAGCCTTAGCAACAGCGAGTTGAAGCTATCAGAAAAGTGCTCTTTTAAATAAACTCCTGGTGTACTTACAAACTTTAAAATGCCTCGTTTTGTGAGTACAGAGTAGACCATATATGTACTACTACAGAAGTTGGGTAACAATCCATGCATTATTAGTGGGGTAATTTACGAGATATACACATTGTACCGGACACTCCAATACTAAGCCATTCGGCTGATACCCCTAAACTTGATAAATATTGACCATCGCTAAAAATGCATCTGAGGGGGTATTTGGCTGGATTATTGGTGGAAATTACCTCAGGGTGAATTTTACTCCGAACCATCATTTTAAGCAGAACACTGACATAGCTGAAAATCTAAAAACGGTATAACAAATAACAAATTAGACATGGATTCCAATGTTTTAAGCTGTGGTAAACCCAATTATGACACTGCCATTACTGTAAAAGGGCATGGTCAATGACATTTTATGACATTTTCGCACAGATTACATCATTCAAGGCCATGACACTAATCAAACTCCTCTTCGGAATCTTTATCAGAGGAATAGGAGTGTTTCTCATCAGCAAAGTCATCCTTCTGGTTTTTGCACTGTCTTGCATGGCAACTCACTCGTGGTCTGGGTTCACAGTTGTGTCAGGCTTTGCCTGGTTTACACGCATACACAGGCTGCGACACTGTAAGTGCATTTGCAGGTCGTGGTAAAGTGTCAGCCCTAAAACTTCTTCAGAAGAATGAGAACTTCTGTGAGACCTTTCAGAAGGTGGAGGGAGACTGGACAATGACACCCGAGTTGTATGCAGCCTTACAGGAGTTCACATGTCAGATCTACTGCTCCAAGTCCAGAATCACCAACATCAATGAAATGAGATATGCACTTTTTTGTGCAAAGAAAGGCATAGAATCCTGGCAGTTACCTCCATGCTCAGATTCTCTCGGGAAGCACCTTCTCAGAGCTAACTATCAAGGTGCTATCAAGAACAACCCTGAAGTTCCTTCCCCAGTTGAGCATGGGTGGTCTAGAGTGGACCAAGATGGTGACTTGCAGCTCTCCATAGACTGGTTCAATGTCTCCATTGGTCCACAAGCAGTACTTGAGTTTCTGTCCTGCTCATGCAAGAGGGACTGTGTCACTCCATCATGTCAGTGTGTTGCCAACCACTTGGCCTGCACTGACCTATGCCATGCAAGACAGTGCAAAAACCAGAAGGATGACTTTGCTGATGAGAAACACTCCTATTCCTCTGATGAGGATTCCGACGAGGAGTTTGATTAGTGTCATGGCCTTGAATGATGTAATCTGCGAAAATGTCATAAAATGTCATTGACCATGCCTAAAGGTCATGACCTTGACCTTTTACAGTAATGGCAATGTCATAATTGGGTTTACCACACCTTAAAAGACAGGAATCCATGTCCCATTTGTTATTTGTTATACCGTTTTTAGATTTTCAGCTATGTCAGTGTTCTGCTTAAATTATACGTATTATTTTCTCAAACGCCATGTCTGATATAAGACTGAAAATCACCCCCTCCAAATCAGATAATATGGGTAAATGATAGATTGTCTGAATCCTTAGGGCCATGCCAATATTTCAGTGTTTGGAATTTGTTTCTCTGATGCTCGCTGGTGCCACATGATTAAAAGACAAAAGATGACTTAGGCGGAAATGGCAGGAAAATGTGTGTGATTAAAAGTTTGAAGAGTTCCAGGGTTGGCTGTACTTATCAAAAATGTTCACAAAAGGATTTAAATGAAAGTTCAGGGTCTCCACTTTAAAATGATACCAAATATAAAAAAAAAAATATTCCAATATGTCCAATATAGATTTTCAGCTATGGCAGGTTTCTGATTGATTTATACGCATTATTTTCTGAAACTTAGTTTACATTATGTGTGATAACTCAAAACAGCTACTCTTGTCAGATAGCCATCATACATCATTGAAAAGCTGAGATTCCAGGCTGTCAGAAAAGGTATGGTAGCCTTTGCCACTTTTTCGGTAACGGTTTCCATATTTTGAGGCCCTGGCTCACGGTCTATAACCCTAGCCCTTGAACCCCCTCTCCGCCTGCAGACAACCTGGAAGGGTACTTTTTCCATCAGTGACTGACGCTAAAGTGCCCATACCGACAGTCGCTATTTGACGTTCTAGGAGTGAGACTGTGTTGATGTAACTAATCTAATGTGTTGATGTGTGTCAAAACAAAGACAACACACTGTATCGCTGATGTGTACGGTACAACACAGATCTAAATCTTTGTAGAACCTATCCTCGATGAATGCGTTAGCCCTATGTGTAATTACTTTACAATAATAGCCTAAACCCCGAATTATTTCAGCTTATTTATTAATATGTGTTCGATCGTTCCCCGCGCTGCAGGGAGCTCCATCGTGAGAACGTTCGGCATAACGCGCAGGAACCAGATGCCCACCGCAGAGCCCATTGACATTGAAAAGTTACAACTCGTCGCCAGTCCCTCGCTGGGCGGTCTCGACACATTGCGGGAGCCAACACACCTGGTTAAAAACGGGAGCTTGCTGCTGTCCGACGAGGCCAGGCAGTTCCTCGGGGGTCCGGTGTCCACCGTGCTGATCCCCTCGCTGTACACGCTGGTGTGCGTGGTGAGCCTGCCCCTCAACGCTGTGGCCCTGGTGGTCTTCCTGCGGGGCGCGCGGCCCGTCAAGCCGGCGGTGGTGTTCATGGTGAACCTGGCCGCGGCGGACCTGCTGTTTGCCCTGCTGCTGCCCTTCCGCATCCACTATCGCTTCAACGGCAACCACTGGACCTTCGGCCCGGTTCTGTGCCGCGTGGTCACGGCCAGCTTCTACTGCAACATGTACTGCTCCGTGCTGCTCATCGCCTGCATCAGCGTGGACCGCCTGCTGGCCGTGGTCTACCCCGTCCGCTCCCTGGGGTGGCGCCGGCCGAGCTACGCCGCGGGGGCCTGCGCCGCCGCGTGGACCCTGGCGCTGGCCGGGTCCGTGCCCCTGGTGCTGTCGGAGCAGACGTTCAGGCTGGACGAGCTGGGCGTCACCACCTGCCACGACGTCCAGGAGACGGCGCTGCTGCGGCGGCACTACGTGGCGTACTTCTGCGCCGTGGGCGGCGGCCTCTTCCTCCTGCCCATGCTGGTCACCCTGGGGTGCTACGCCCGCGTGATCGGGGCGCTGCGGAGGCTCCCGGACAAGGTGGGCCGTAACTCCCGGAGGAAGGCGCGGGCCACCCTCATGGTGGTCACCGTGCTGCTGCTGTTCCTGGTGTGTTTCGCCCCCACCCACTGCCTGCTGCTGCTGCACTACCTCCTGGTCAGCGTCTCGGGGCGGGCGGCCGACGGCTCCTACGTGGCCTACCTGGTGTTCCTGTGCGTGGGGAGCCTCAACTGCTGCCTGGACCCACTGGTCTACTACTTCGGGTCGTCCCAGCTGCAGCGGCAGCTGTCGGACACGCTGTGCTGCCGGGCCCGGACCCCGCACTCATCCTCCGCGTCCTCTTCTAGAGCCAGCTCCAGGGCCCTGCTGAGGTCCAGCCGGACCGGGTCCACCGCGGTGAAGACCAAACCCCCGGGACTTAAACTGGACCCTTTCCAATCCAGTCCCGACAGCCAGTGCAAGAAACTTCTTGTTTAGATCAACGGCTTGTTTGAAAAGTGTAGGGTCCCAGGTCCTGGTCCAGGTCCTGGTCCTGGTCCAGGTCCAGGTCCCTGTGATGATCAGCTACAAGGCCAAGCTGGATTTAGATTTGTTTATTGGATTTGTTAGCCAAAGCACAAAGCCAATTACACAGGAAATCAAAAACCAGTATTTAACCCTGTAAAACTCAATTGGTTGTAGATTTTGTAGATGTTATATTTGCTGCGATTGTATAAATGTGCTTCAAACCTAAACAATATTTAATTAATTAGATGAAGCTTTGATCCAAAGAGACTAACAGTGTTGTAATGTTGTTGTTTTTTTTATTATTTACGTGATCAATACTGATGCTGCTTGCACTGTGGACCCCTGTGTTAGTGGTACAGTCCTACATACAGACCATATAGACCATGTTCCTATGTTCTTATGTTCCTATATTCCAGTCATTTAATAGAGCTTGAAGAGAGCTGGAATAAACCAGCTCATATAACATGGATGATTCCTGTACATTGCTTTATAACAAAAACTGTGTGTGTGTGTGTGTGTGTGTGTGTGTGTGTGTGTGTGTGTGTGTGTGTGTGTGTGTGTGTGTGTGTGTGTGTGTGTGTGTGTGTGTGTGTGTGTGTGTGTGTGTGTGTGTGTGTGTGTGTGTGTGTGTGTGTGTGTGTGTGTGTGTGTGTGTGTGTGTGCGCGTGCGTGTGTTTAAAATGCTTTGTAATTAAATGTTTTCTGATTCAGTCATTCTTTGCTTTTAATTGCTTTGATCTGCTACTGATTCACACATATCACGATACAATAGTTGTGGAGTTGACTCTGGATAGCTCTTTATGTTTGACCAGTTTTATTTCATGCCGCATTCCGTCTACTGGCAGAACAGTTGAGGTTTGAGTTGAACCGCCTGCCAGTCATCATGTCTGCCAGTAGGTGGCGCTACAGCGCAGTGTAGAGTCTACCAGTTTACAGCCTGCTGTGTTCCTGTCGGGTTCCACTTTGTAAGCCTCTGGGTTCACTTCCCTGTTTCACTTCACCACGGTTAATGCTCATCAAAACCTAACTTGATAGGTCTTTAATGTGCTATCTGGCTATAGGCCTACTGCCATGCTGGAAGAATGGCATATAGCAATATGCAATATTGCTAAAAAGAATGGCAATAGTGAATAGAGGAAAATTAAACTATTGTCTGAATTCCAACATACATTTGATTAGACTTATATTAGATAGGCCACATTATCTTAACATCTCCATCAGCCTGATGATGAAGGTAGGCCGTGTGGTCACCTGACTATGTGACGTCACAACTAGTTCAATCAGGTAAAGGTGCGATTTCACGCGGATCTTTGCCGCGCCTCACTGTCTATTCGGAAGTGAGTCGTTCAGCGATGAAGCCTGCCCGCGTGTCTATTGTCTTGCTCCTATGTTTCTCCCTCAAGATATCGAGCTGTATGGCCACTAATGGTAAGGAACCCTGTCGGTAATCTGTCGGTAAATATGAAGTGGTTGTTGGTGACAGAACCGAGCGGGTCTGCCGGTTATGCCCTGGGTGGTGGGAGAAGTTTAGTGGAGCTTCTCCGCTCTGCTTCGTTATGGACTTCGTTATGGACTGTCGTGCTATTGAGGGTTATTGAACATCAGAAGTTACGTTCCATCATTCCATTCCCTGAATTCCCTCCTTTAATTGGAGGTCTATTTTCGAGGAAGAACAAACAATCTTTCAACCAAAGAAAATGTGCTGATTTTTCTGACAGGATATTCGTTGGGTGTATGTGGTGGGTATATCCCTCTGTGAAACATAATTTATTTTACACTAATGTTTAGATCTTGTTGTCATCCCTAAGTGCAACCATGTCAGTACATGATAATATGACAAGATTTCTATGAGCCTATAGCATTGTGACTTTTTACAGTGGTATGTGAAATATTACATTAGCTGTGTGTGTATGTTATTATTATTGTAGTCTTCTACACATTGTGTCCTGTGACGTTGTGATCATGTATGGGGCACTGCTGAACCCCACAGCTGTCCTGATCACATGACTCACACGGCCATCCTGGTCACATGACCCCATGGTCTGGTTGGCTACACGGATTCATCTGGACCGGAAGCCCCCCAGCTCCATGTCAGTGGGCGGGACTTGTTGCCCTGACACAATCCAGTTAGAAAGAATGGCGAAAACGTATTTTCCGCAGGGAAAATCGGCTAGAGCGTTGTCTTGTTCTTGTTTAATGTTTGTTATGGAGGTTGTTTTTCTCACTCCTGCTCTTATGACGACCTCAGTGCTGGTATTTGACCTCCTCAACCCCAGACATTATACAGCACATTGTTTCAGGAGGTGGACCTGGGCACTAGAGGGCCCAGCTGATCCTGTAGCGAAACAATGTGAGGTCATGTGATCAGGATACACCTTTTGTTACCAACTGTGGACTTGTTGAGTGATCTGAAAACGATGTAGCCCAAACTAGCCGTAGCATCCTCAGAGCCAGAGCTAAGGATAAGGAAGGCATCCTTCCGGTGGTGAATGTGTTTTCGAGTGGACTTCTTCAGTGGGACTTGATTGAAGGTTATGTTTTGGTTGCAGAGGACGCGCGGGGCTTTTCGGGCACGGAGACGCGCGAAGGCGTGTACGTCAACAAATTCGGCAAGCCGGTCCTGGAGAGCCGTCTGACCACCGTCTTCCTGCCGCTGGTCTACATCGTGGTGTTCGCGGTGGGGCTGCCGGCCAACGCGCTGGCCCTCTGGGTGTTTCTGTTCCGCACCAAGCAGAGGAACCCGGCCTCCATTTTCATGGCCAACCTGGCGCTGTGTGACCTGCTGTTTGTCTTCTGGATCCCGCTGAAGATCGCCTACCACTTCAACGGCAACAACTGGATCTACGGCGAGGGCCTCTGCAAGGTGCTGGTGGGCTTCTTCTACGTCAACATGTACTGCTCCACCGCCTTCATCGCCTGCATCAGCGTGCAGCGGTACTGGGCCATCGTGTACCCGTTGTCCCGGCAACAGCGGGACAACGCCGTGAGCGTGGGCGTGTCCGTGGCCGTCTGGCTGACGGTCTGGGTGGTCAGCACGCCGCTGTACCTGTACGACCAAACGGTGAAGGTGGCCAACATGAACGTGGTCACCTGCCACGACGTCACCCGGCCGAGCCAGAAGGAGATGGCGGCCGGCTACTTCCTGGCGGCGGGCGTCCTGGGCTTCGTGGCGCCGGCGGCCGTGTGCACCGTCTCCTACGTGCTGATGCTCAAGGCCCTGCGGAGCTCCATGACGGACAAGGCCATCGCCAAGAAGCGGCGCAAGGCGGTGGTGCTGATCATCACGGTGCTGGTGATGTTCCTGGTGTGCTTCAGCCCCAGCAACATCATGCTGCTGGTGCACTACGGCCTCCTGCTGGCGGGGAAAGAAAACAACGGCTACGGCTTCTACATCACCACGCTGTGCCTGGCCAGCCTCAACAGCTGCGTGGACCCCTTCGTCTACTACTTCATCTCGGAGGACTTCCGCGAGCACGTCAGGAACACGCTGATCTGCCGCAGCCAGCGCACGGCGGAGCGCATGCGCGTGTCCTTCAGCGCGCTCAAGAACTCCAGGAAGAACACGTACACCTCGGACACCTCGGACTCCGGGAAGACCCAGAGCAGCAGCTGCTGACGTGTGTGCGTGTGTGCGTGCGTGCGTGCGTGCGTGTGTGTGTGCGTGTGTGCGCGTGTGTGCGCGTGTGTGCGCGTGTGTGCGCGTGTGTGCGCGTGTGTGCGCGTGTGCGTGTGTGTGCGTGTGTGTGTGTGTGTGTGTGTGTGTGTGTGTGTGTGTGTGTGTGTGTGTGTGTGTGTGTGTGTGGCTTACATTACAATTGAACAAAAAAAAAAAACTACTTAACCGGTCCAGTTCATCTGTGGGTGATTATCCAATTGTAAATATAGGTCTGCTGTGTAAACAACCATGTCGTGACTGTATTTTTACCATTACTGTTGTTTTTAGTCAAATATGTGAGGTCATATTCTTTTAAATAAATCACAATGAGCAATTTTCTTTAGTGAGTTCGATTTGTTTTCCTGTCTTCAGATTGTCAACACACGAGGAACTTTACATTTAGGGCATTTAGCAGACCCTTTAATCCAAAGCGATTTACAAAAAGTACATTTGTCAGAAGAAGGTGATACATTTCATTGCTGTTAATACAGTTTAAAAAAAAAAGTCACCAGAACAAGTTTCAGGCATTTCAATTGAACAGGTTATCAGTTTAGTTTTGATGTCAGTATCAGTCTACAGCTGTGGGCAGAGTGGTCAGGATCCTACAGGGTCTGAATGATCGGCCCGTATAACTGCTGTGGTGTCGTCTTGACCTGTAGAACCAGAACCACGCAGAACTGTTGGCACTGAGAGGTCCAGAGAGGTAAGGGCTGCTTTAATATCACGTGGTCTAGTTAATAATGGCTGACCTTCATTTACATCACACACCATTGACAATATCAATGTGAATATTGTAATTATGAAATTGAAATCAAATTGCCCATAATATCCATTAAATAAAAGAGTAATGGTGTATTCAGAACCGCTTAGACTCCTTAACTACCGCAAAGCATTCCGATATGACGTCACGAGTCGGAAGCGCGGAGGGGCGGGGCCTCGTGTGACGGCTGGACAGGTAGCACAGGTAGACGTCCCGGACCAGCTGCTCTGCGGAAGTTTTACGTTCAGGGTGTGGTGCTGTGAGTATCGAATTAGTGACACAGACTGTGGGTTCAGTGAATATTCCTCGTGTGACAGCATGGCCGTGAAGACGACGTTAGTTTTGCTGCTGATTTGGGTTGGGATCAGCGACGCGATTTCAGGTGAGTTCCTCACACTCGGCTGGTCTACCTCGTAGTTCTTCCGGGCCTCCCCTCCCCTCGTCCGCCTCGCTAAGAGGAGACGGATTGCTTGTTTGTCTAGTTCCCACGACGTTTTAATCAGTCCTACGTTATTATGAAGAATTCGTTAAAGTGAATTGAATCATTGTTTAAACCAGACAGTGTCACATGCAGGGTGTAAAAGGGTTAAAGGAGGCATTTAGCAGACGCTTTTGTCCAAAGCGACATACAATCTCTACATTTGTGGGGTTTGACATGTTGACAGTTGGAGGAGGGTCAAGGATCAAGGGGATCAAAGCGCCGACCCTACGGTTAGTTAGGGTCAGGGTGTAAAGGAAGCAGGTGGGCTCATATTTGTCATTCTTTCCACAGGGAAGGGAAGAGGGTTTGTTGGATACCAGACACCTGGAGATTCGGGGCGAGTCGTAGTGGACCCGGCGGTCTCTGACGCGCTGAAGAGTGGCCTGACCACCGTCTTCCTCCCCGTGCTCTACATCTTTGTGTTCGCCGTGGCGCTGCCCACCAACGCCATGGCCATCTGGGTGTTTGTCTTCCGGAGCAACACCATGCACCCCTCCTCCATCTACATGGCCAACCTGGCGCTGTCGGACCTGCTCTTCGTCATCTGGATCCCGTTCAAAATCGCCTACCACCTGAACGGCAACGACTGGATCTACGGGGAGGCCATGTGCAAGGTCTTCGTCGGCTTCTTCTACGGCAACATGTACTGCTCGGTGCTCTTCATCGCCTCCCTGAGCATGCAGCGCTACTGGGTGGTGGCCCACCCCCTGTCGCAGCAGCGCAAGAACAACAAGATGGCCACGGCGGTGTGCGTGTGCATCTGGGCCTTCGTCTGGCTCAGCACCACGCCCCTCTACCTGTACGAGCACACGGCCCGCCTCAGCGACCCCAACGTCACCACCTGCCACGACGTCAGCGTGATCCATGACCCGGACGACCCGTTCCCCTCCGTCCGCTACCCCTACTACTACTTTGTGTTGACGGCGCTGGTGGTGTTCCTGGTGCCCTGCGTGCTCATCGTGGTGTCCTACGTGCTGCTGCTGCGCGCGCTGGACGCCAGCGTGGGCGACGGCGCCGCCGGGAAGAAGAGGCGGCGGGCGGTGCTGCTCATCGCCACGGTGCTGGTCACCTTCCTGCTGTGCTTCGTGCCCAGCAACGTGATGCTGGTGGTGCACTACTCGCTGCTGAAGGACGGCACGGCGGACAACCTGTACGGCTTCTACGTCAGCACGCTGTGCCTCAGCAGCCTCAACAGCTGCCTGGACCCCTTCATCTACTACTTTGTGTCGGAGGACTTCCGCGACCACGTCAGGAACACCCTGCTGTGCCGGAGCAGCCGCACCGTGGAGAGGATGCGCGTCTCCTTCAACTCCATGAAGTACTCCCGGAAGAGCCAGTCCTACATGTCCGACTCTGGCAACACGCAGAGCAGCACCTGCTGAAGAGGCCCCAGAGGCCCCGCCCCCTGGGTCCGTCCGTTCCCCCCGTCCCCCCCTGTGTGATGTGATGTGATGTGATGTGATGGCGGTGTGGCAGGGTTAGGATGGGGCTCTGCTGAGGGGCTTCAGGTCCGGATAGACTTGAGGTCTCTCAGGTCTCGGGACTGAACTGAAGGTCAATGCGAGAGCCTAAAACCCTGCATGCACACACAAATGAGCCATGATTTATAACCCATGTTGATGAAGACCTTGGATGCTATAACTCCAGCACCCTGCAGGGCAGCTTGGGGTGTCCGTCATTTCACCTTGACTGCCGTTTTTTATGGGGTACAATGTGAGATACCCTGATATGATATTTATTTTTTATCAAGCAATATTTTTTTAAATGTAATGGAGGAAGTAGAGGAAATTTCCTAGCTCTGGTTGTCTTGTGTTGGGACTGTGTCGTCATCCTCTGTCTGAACAGACCCGTCTGCAATAGGATGAGAATTCTTTTCACCGCTCTCTTCTTGTATGCTAATAATAAATATTTTTGTAGAAACAATGACATCATAGGGGTGTGGCTTGGACGAAACTATAATCACTGTTGGGCAACAATAACTCATGTGGCGCGGTGAGTCAGATCGTCTGCCCCATGACGGAGGCAGCGCGCGTCTTCCCGCGAGGTCACTTTGTCGAGGCATTCCTCGAATGTTTCTTGTTTGCCGTTGCCAACAACTTGTTGGCAGTCACGCCGTCTGCTTTCACGTCCTTTAAAACGCAGCGCTCGGCCAGCGTGGAGCTTCCCTCTTCACACGGACCACGCTGGCTCGGCCTGGCAAAGTTGCTATCGAAGCAAGTTTGAACAGGCTGAACAGTCAAAGTAGGCCCAGAGTGTTACAGGTGTGTGCGTGTGTGTTGTGATTTTCTGTTGAATCTAGTTTACAATCAGAACAGCGTCATCTTCAAAAAAAAACACACCAAAAAAAACACTGTGAATGATTGAGTGTTTGTTCACGTCCCACATTCCCAACTTGGGCTCAGGAGATAAGGAGATATTGTTAGTGGCCACACCCTGCCAGCCAAGGTCTGAGGTGAATGATTGTCGAGTATCGACGGCTTGTAGGCTGCACTGCGGAGAACATAAACTCTGCTTCACGGGATCAACTCAGATACCGATCAGTCGGTGTTTCTATTGACACTTATGACTTAGACATTTGATCCTCTGAAGAACCTGAAGTGTGCAAGTGTTACCGAACTCTGAGTCATGTGACCCAGCCTCTATGGCCATTTGCATTTAGCTCTGCCTTGTTTGTTGTTGGCAGGACCATGGGGGCTCACGGTCAGCTGATCTTTGAAGGACAAAATGTCTGGCCTCCGTTTTTATTGAACTGGTGACTCCCACGATTTGGGAATTAAAATGAAACTTTTCAAAATGTTGTCTCTTAAGATTTCCATGTGCAGGAGCAATACGCATTGTTAAACGTTGTCATAAAACATTGGCTTTATTGTAGGACTATCTGCATCAGGACCATAAAATGATCTACCAACACATTGTTGATACCGTTGGTAGAAGTAGCTACTTTGATTAACGTAATGGCCAATGGCATTCAGTACGGTGAGTGTATGTACTGTATTAGTGTTACAGCATGTTGGGGTGGTTTCTGTTCCACAGGACAGGCCCACACAGGACAGGAGGCATGGAGGAGACACTGACTGTTCTGACATGGCATTGTTTCTTCAGATTATAATCACTGTTTTAGTGCTTGCCTTATGTTAAAGACACACGCGCGCGCGCACGCACGCACGCACGCACGCACGCACGCACGCACGCACGCACGCACGCACACACACACACACACACACACACACACACACACACACACACACACACACACACACACACACACACACACACACACACACACACACACACGTCCCTGGGCCTGAGGAGACATGTTGAACCAGTCCTGCAGGTTATTTAGCCAACAGCCAAAGAAACAAAGGAATGCGGTGAGAGGCGGGGGGAAACGGAGGTCTGCGTTCTCGACCCGATCTACTGATGGCTTTGCCTTTTAACTTCCTTTTAGCCTCACCCGTTAGATCTA
Source organism: Urophycis tenuis (assembly GCA_036785325.1). NCBI lineage: Eukaryota > Metazoa > Chordata > Actinopteri > Gadiformes > Phycidae > Urophycis > Urophycis tenuis. The sequence continues at coordinate 3,780,924 of JAXIVH010000017.1, forward strand.
CACATTGTGTGACGTATTTTCTTGAGTCATTCAACGACAGATGGGGAAAGTGAAGGTGAGGAAAGAGCTCACGAGTCAAGCGTTATTGCGATGGTAAAATGCAATTTTTTTTTTATTGGCCGATACAGCTCTACAGATACCGCTAGTGTTGTCTTCATCAAGCCTCTGGGTTGACCTCTGCTGGCGGAATCACGTCAGGACGCTCCGTGAATCATAGCAATCAAAGCAGTTAAGCAATGAAATTATAATGATACTAGGTATTCCAATATTTGACACAAGGTTTCAAATAAATATTTGCCATCAATCATCATTATGGTATACAATAATCATGACAATTAAATACATTCACGTCAACAGGAGAAATGACACACTGATATGTTTGTATTAACAAATACCATCATTAAGTACACAAATTAATTCATTAGCATGAAGGGTGAAGAATATGCATCGTGACTTTAAGAAAGATTTCCGCTAACGAGAGCTTTTCACACGAATGTTAGCTAAATCAATTAGTATTTTCCCCACACCCCCTGCTGGCCACCAGGCTATTCATGCATGTGAGCCTGAAGACACACCGCTCACCGAGAGTGAAGACTGTATGTTCAATGAGTCCGCAGGCGCCTCACAGATGAGCGCTCAGTTCGTGACTTGAAGGCCTCACCCCGAAGAGTAAGAGCAAACAGAAGAGAGTTCCGTTTATACAAACAGGTTCCAGTAAGTAGCTCTGCCTTTCCTCAAAAGATTAGCGTAGAAAACACCGTACAAATGCACATACAACCTGAGAGAGAATGCATACAAAAATATCACGGACACTCAAAAAATCTCTATGAAAGTTCTAGTCTGAAATATACACAAGCCGGGGAACGCGAATCACTTACCAGACGCACGATGAAGACAAACACATCCCTGAAAGAGATCCCAGTGTTTTGTAGAAAAGAGAACGTGAAGAACACAACATGGAGGATCATTCATGAGAACCGAGGGAACCTGCAGACAACATGGAGGATCATTCATGAGAACCAAGAGAACAATCAAAGGACTAGAAGGAGTGTCTTCAGTCCTTCCTCTCCTTCGTGTCCTTCATGTCCTTCACCACCACCTCCTCCTCCTCCTCCGTGGTGGTGGTGGTGGTCCCGGAGGGCTCGGGGGTCCTGGAGGTGTTGGTCCCCCCCAGCCAGTCCCAGTGGGAGAAGAAGGGCGCAAAGTTCGTGGCGGGCCTCTGGTGGTGGGCGTCGTGCTTGGGCGCCCCCCCCCACAGGCCGAAGGGCACCAGGCGGTGCATGGCCCAGGGGAAGTCGTACCCGCAGTGGTCCTCGGTGGACACGTAGATGTTGAACACCATGAAGCCCCAGGAGGTCAGGCAGTGGCAGCGCAGCAGCACGGGGTCCACCGTGGCCCAGAAGCCCACGCTGACCAGCTCCCAGCCGGACAGGTGCTGCGTCACCAGGCTGAACGGCTGGCTGTACTGGTGGTGCACGGCGTGGAAGGTGCGGTACAGCCAGGGCACCCGGTGGTGCAGCAGGTGCCACAGGTAGTACTGGAAGTCGAAGACCACCGTGCAGCCCAGGATCCCCAGCAGGAACTCCCACAGGGTGGGCGCGTCGCGGGGCAGCGGCGTGGGCGCCCTCCACAGCCACTGCGCCACGGCGGCGGGCAGGATGTAGAGCAGGTGGTTGTACAGCGTGACGCTCAGGGTGACCCATATGTGGGCGGAGGCGACGGGCCGGTGCGGGTGGAGCTTGTAGCGGTTGACGCAGGGCCAGGTGGGCGCCAGGAGGTCCAGGCCGGTGTACAGCGCCACCAGGAGGAAGTAGGTGGAGACGGAGAGGACCACGGGGAACAGCGGGCTCCGGATGACGTGGTGGTGGTGCTGGTGGAGGTAGTCCCAGACCGGCTGCAGGATCAGGCCTTCGGGGAGCAGAGCCGCCGTCAGATTGCGGAGGTCCGGTGTCCAGGACGAGGGGTCCGTGCCGCTCATGGCTGATTCCACCAATATCGGGGCGCGCCGGGGGAGTTCACAGGGGGGGAAAACCTATCGCCGCAAGCTAAAATACTGCAAAGAAACACGCTTCGCCGCCCAGCTGCAAGAATGAAGGAGTAGACTGCAGGAGGAGCCGGGATGCACTGGCTTTGTGTTGCAGAGCACCAACAGCAGCAGATGATGGGAGTGGAGGGCTGCAGAGACAGAGGCTCGTTAGCTGCTCTTATGCATGGTGGAGCCCCGCCCCCCACCGCCCCCCCGGCTCAAGAGAAGCCCTCTCTAAAGGCCCTTTCTCATGGCGCCAGGACCGTCGCCAGGACTCACAACCCGGGCCCACAATGGCGCTCATTTCTGACCCAGATCATGGAGCGAGCGCATCCCCGCATGGTTCTGACCACCGCCAGCCCCAACTTCTCCCTCCTCAGAGTTCTGCCGCCTGCCCTCTGTTCAGGTGGGTCTGGATCACCACTTCGCTGTTTACAACTGTGTTTCTATTCATCCTCTCACTCGTCCCTAATGCTCCCATGCACACACACACACACACACACATACTCACACACACATACACACACACGCACATACACACACCCACACTGGCACACACACACTCACACACATGCACATACACACACCCACACTGGCACACTCGCACACACACACACTCACATACACACTCACACATACACACACACACTCACACATACACACACACACTCACAGGCACACACCCACTCACACATACACACTCACTCACACGTGCACCCACACACGTGCACATACACTCACACAGACACACACACACACACACACACACAGAAATACACAGCAGGTCCAAACAAGTCATTAATCATAATTCTGTCACAAGTGTCTAAAGAGAGATCAGATGGACGTCTCTGTTGATGACGAGTGTGGTGGCTCTGCAGGGACACACAGAGCCGCCATTGTTGAAGCCTGGAAAGAAACGAATGGCCGCCTGTGTTCATGTCTGTGTGGGGTGACAAGGACTTCTGGAGGAGGAGGAAGTTTATTATCGAGATCATCCTGGGATTCACAGCTCTGAGCCAATGTTATGACTGCGTGTTATGTAATAAGATGGAATTGCTTTGCTCATTTGTACAACACAAGATACATTTGGTTTAAGGGTATATTCTCTCTCGAACCCGGTGCCTTACAGCTGTGATTCATCCTGTCTTCCTGTACACGTGTCTGGGTATCTAGTGACTTAGTGTGAAGACTCACTGCTCATGTGATGAGCTTTGAGTGACAGGTAGGTCCTCAGATGTTTGGAACAACATCCTGCAGTAGCAAAAATCCAGAACAGGACATTGTGTTCTGGTCCAGTTCAGTGTACAGCAGCATACTTGACCTGCACACACAGCCAAGAAGCCGGGCACTGCTTTTAAGGCGCCTACAGTGATGGTGTTGGTCATGCAGGGTGCATGGTCTCAACGACAGGTTTCATAACCTTTCACAGCAAAGTGGTCGCATTATCGTGTTATTCCAGGGATATGTAAAAAATAAATTAAAAAAAACTAATAATGTCTTGCTTTTTTATGTGTTCTAAAATGAACAAACTTAAGTGGCAATACATGCCTACGTGCTGATTGTGGCTACAAATAGCAACGATCGCATGAATTCAGTCAGTAGCTGATATCGTGAAACGTTCCTCCCGTGCGGAGTGAGCAGCGTGTTTACCTCCCGTGTGTGTCCAGCAGGGGGCGGGCTCTCCCTGTTCATTAGGAGACAAAGATGAGAGCCCTGCGCAGCATCACCACGCACAGGGTATACTGTCTGCACATGCATAGGCCGACCACTGGTGTGTGACCCCCTGCAGAGCACCCCCACACACCCAGGGTAGACCATACATTAGGAATATGAAAGGCTGGGTTGGTATTTTGGTAATAATGACGTTCAAATGGGCTTCGGGGAAACTTTAGAGTTCATGGTGGGTGTGTAATGATGTGTGCACAGCCTGGCTATTGCAGTCGCAGACTGGTGTATTGTATAGTGAGCCTGGTTGTAAGCTCTCTCCCTCCATGTGAACAAGGCTGGTCGCTGCGGTGTCCGTACACAGGCTGTCACTGTTGGCACAAGTGGTTCCCTAGTCCGCTACGTGAGGCGAGGGAGGCCATCGATACATTGTGTCGACGCGAGGGGGCGTTTGATTCGGCCGGCGAAGGCTGGTTGTCTTTGTCGTCATCACAGCCTGGAGCTTGCTACACCAGCCCATATAGTGTCCCTCTTTAGAGTGGAGATGGACAACCGTTCTCCATCATGGACAGTAGGAATGAAAGCACCAGAATGTGTATACAGGCATACAGGGGGTGGGAGGGAAAAGATCTTTCTCCATTACATTTACATTTAGGGCATTTAACAGACGCTTTTAGCCAAAGTGACTTACAAAGAGTACATTTGTCATAAGAAGGTGAAACATTTCATTGCTGCTAATACAGTAAGAAAGTCACCAGAACAAGTTTCAAGCATTTCAATTGCTAGGTTAACCATTGCTAGTATACAACATATCTGACTAAGTGCCAAGTTACAAAGAGAGATCAAAGTGCCAAGTTACAAAGAGTGATTAAAGTGCCAAGACATACAACAAATAAGAGCATGAGGGTAGGGTTATGCAGGGTTCCGGTGAACTCTGAACAAGTGGGTCTTGAGTCTCTTCCGGAAGATGGGGAGTGACTCTGCAGTCCTGACATTGGCAGGGAGCTCGTTCCACTACTACGGTGAGATTTCTATAAGAGTATAAGAGTTGAGAGTTGAGACTATAAGAGTTGAGATTTCGCCGTTGGAACTTTTCCTCCTTTTAGTGATGGAGGTACCAGTCGACCAGCTGAGGTAGTTGAGCGAGCAGGGGCGTGGTGTTTCACTAATGTTTGGAGGTAGGTAGGGGCAGTTCCATTGACGGCTTTGTAGGCCAGTAGCATCGTCTTGAATTTGATGCAAGCCACTACAGGGAGCCAGTGGAGTCTTGGAAGAGGGGGGGGGTCACGTGGGAGAATTTGTATCGGTTGAACACGAGGCGTGCTGCAGCGTTCTGGATCCGCTGCAAAGGTTTAATCGCGGTTGCAGGGAGTCCAGCTAAGAGCGAGTTGCAGTAGTCGAGGCAGGAGATGACAAGCGCTTGGCTCAGGAGCTGTGTCGCTTCCCTCGTGAGGAAAGGCCGGCTCCTGGGGATGTTGTAGAGAGCAAATCTATAGGAGCGGGTCACTGCAGTGATGTTTGCAGTGCAGGACAGTTGGTTGTCGACTATTACGCCCAGGTTCCTTGCGGTCGGTGAGGCAGATACTGCGATGCCCTGGACCGAGACCAGCAGGTCCCTGTGAGGGCAGTGGTTAGCGAGCGGGGTTTGGACCTGATAAGTGCGATCCATGTTAGCTGTCCAGCAGAATACACAGAATACCTCCATCAGGGCACACCGGATTCAACTAAATACAATACATAGAATACATACATACAAAGGTCCAAAATCGATAGAAGTGACACCAACAGAGAAAACAATGGCTTGCATATCAAACAATTGACCAATACAAGAGCAAATCTATTAACCAATTACATTACATTACAAACCATTACAAATCATGTGCAATATATATAGATGAGTATAAAGTTCATAACATCAGCAGCAGGAGACTTGACTGTAGTTTCCACTGTGGATGTGTGTGTGTGTGTGTGTGTGTGTGTGTGTGTGTGTGTGTGTGTGTGTGTGTGTGTGTGTGTGTGTGTGCATGTGTGTGTGTCTGTGGGTGTGTGTCTGTGTGTGTATGTGTGTGTGTGTGCATGTGCGGGTGGGGCTGGGGGCCGTGTTTCATTCAGATATGAAACATGTTCCTTTATTAATTTTGGTTCACGGGTGGCAGAGTCACTCAGAACCCTCGGGTCACAACCCGCAGCGTTGTGCTGAAACTCTTTCATCAGCCTCTGAGCGGAAAAGTATCTGTGTGTGTGTTCCAAGCACTGAGTGAGTCTAGGAAACCTTTCTTCTGGCACACCTGATAACAGTGTCCCCCAGGTGGTGTCTGTGTGGGGGGGGGGGGGGGGGAGGCTAAATTTAGAGAACGTTTTCCTTCCACAGAGGTGACACACTAGAGACGGTGGTGTTCACGGTTCATGTTTTACACACACGTCATTGACTCTCAAAATGTGTTACTGTCAATATGTGCAGAAGGTGACTGGAGAGGAGCTAGCCTGCCAGCCAACACTCAATCATCCACAACCACCACAAAGACCTCAGGCTTCCCCTCTGGCTGCGCGACGGACTCATCTTCACCGGAGGATCGTTTCATCTCAGGTGTTTCAACCTACAATCTACAAAGTCACAATCTCGTCGAGGCCCGAACACCTCCAGCCCCACCTGGTCCACATGGAGACTAAATATACACCGTAGCTGCTCGCCCGCCTCTCCGCTCGGGAGCCTTGTTTTTCCCCCCAGGGGAGGCTTGATTCAACAGGTGGAAAGGAAAAAAAAAGACTCCTGTTGCCATGGACCCCGTTCACCTGTGGAATTAATTAGCCTGAGATAGAGAGGGAGGCAGAGAGGGGGGAGGCAGGGGGGGGTGGGGGGGGAGACCGAGGGGCCGAGCCGTGAGGTGAGGCTCTCGGCTCCCTGATAAACAAGTCTCCTGCGCAGCCTCGGCTCACACGACCGTCTGACCACCGACCGGGGTGAGTACCTCTCTGTTCACACTGCGGGCCTCTGGTGCACTGGGATTATCACTGCACTGGCTGCTGCTTCTGGTAGGGACACTCTGGGAGTATCACTGCACTGTCTGCTTCTTCTGGTAGGGACTCTGGGATTATTATTGTACTACACTGCACTGTCTGCTTCTTCTGGTAGGGACACTCTGGGATTATCACTTTACTGTCTGCTTCTTCTGGTAGGGTCTCTGGGATTATCACTGTACTGTTTGCTTCTTCTGGTAGGGACTCTGGGAGTATCACTGTACGGTCTGCTTCTTCTGGTAGGGTCTCTGGGATTATCACTGTACTGTCTGCTTCTTCTGGTAGGGACACTCTGGGATTATCACTGTACTGTCTGCTTCTTCTGGTAGGGACACTCTGGGATTATCACTGTACTGTCTGCTTCTTCTCGTAGGGACACTCTGGGATTATCAGGTTTACTTCACTCTACTGTCTGCTTCCTATCGGTACTGTAAGATTTTGTTCATATATTCAGTGAATATTTGTATGTTTTTACATGTGCTGCTGTCCATGAACATACATGAACAATGACGCATATAATTTGAATTCTGGATTCTTTGACATATCTACTAACTAATAACTAATACAGTAAACTCATAATAACTGATACTGGCCAACTAAGTGCTGTTTGAGCAGAAGACATCAGTTCTTCACCTGATGTTTCTCCTCAGCAAGTGAGGTGGTGCGCTGCTCCTGTATGTCATGTGTCTCTGTCTCTGCCTGGTTGCTCCTCAGACCGCTCCTCTCCATCCTCAATCCTCTGACCACCATGCCGAGCCAGCTGGAGGGAGCCATGGACGCTCTGATCAAGGTGTTCTACAACTACTCCGGCAACGACGGAGACAAGTACAAGCTGAACAAGGGCGAGCTGAAGGAGCTCCTGAACAGCGAGCTCACAGACTTCCTCATGGTAACGGACGCCGTCTGTCCTCCACTGTCCTCTAACTCCACTGTCCTCTAACTCCACTGGCCCCCATGAGGGTCAGAGCTTTGGTGTGCTTGAGTTTGAGATGAGTTAGTTTAGTGCCACGAGGTTACTGTGAGCTCTGTGTGGTGGACTGGAACAGCTGCTGAACATTTATGGAACAGATTGAAGGGACATTTTGAAACTGATTCATACTTTGGATTTAATATTCTAATTGGAGTACAGCCAATGAGACCAATCAACCACACAATAGATGCTCACAAAACCTGGCTTTTGGTGGCATTAAGGACACAACTTCAATGACAAAACTTTACCAGCCTTAATGTGGGCACGTACAAACTATGACCGACTCAAAACGCCCTGAGGCCACAGAGAGCCCTCCCCCTGGTCCTCAGTTATTGTTTTATTTGTTTAATTTGTCCCTCACCTCTCCTCCTCCTCCTCCTCCTCCCTCATGCGGAGACACAAGCCGCAGGTGCTTATCATCATCATCATCATCATCATCATCATCATCATCATAATCATCACCGTCATCATCATCATCATCAGCCAGCCGTGTCACCAGCCAAATATAGACATCCTAGTGATGTCACGGCCCCCTGTGGGCCCCGCCCCCTCTGTGAGGAGAGGCTCTGTTCCTCTTCAAGCTTTACAGCGCAGAACAATCACAGGAGATGTTTCCATCATGAGATTACAAGCTACATGATGTTGTTACTGTAATGAAATGTCAGGGGACACTTCCAAAGCCCTCACTGAGCAGGAGCAATGATTACTTTCGGGACAAACATGCAGACCGGGCTTCCATCCGTTTGGTGTACGTTTGTTAGCGGAGGCGGTGTGAGCTTTATAAAGTACTATATTCGTCATGGACTGAAAGATGAGGCGTTAGTTTCTCTCTCCCTGTCTCCCGGTCGAGTTTGTTTTAAACGGAGAACTCGGGCAGCCATCTCTGAGTAACCCAACAGAAATATCCTCCACCCCAGGCTGGGTGGGTGGAGCGCGTTGGTGCTGCTGCAGCCCCGCTGTGCGGGTGGAGGCGCGTGGGGGCGTTAAAGGGCCAGCGTGTGTGTGTGTGATCAGCTGCGCCTCGTCTCAGAACGGCCGGCGCCTCGAGGGCCCGGCAGGAGGCCGGGGTCAGGCTTCAGAAGCCATCGAGTCACGGGCTGTCTGTGTCAACACGGACGTCCCCCCTCGGGATGGACGGCGTGTTTCGCCTCGGCTCTGATGACCTCATTGCAGCTTCTTCATTACGCATTAGGATGTGCCGTACCACTGAGCTCTGACGCAGGGGAACCGGGCCCCACGTGTGGTCTGCGAGAAGAAGTTTGACGGAGCTCGCGTCATACTTGATTATAAATACATCGCCAAACTGTTTTTGGACATGAAATGGTGGACATTTTGGTCCACCATTTCAGTCCACCATGCGTCACCATGAAATGAGATCACTTTCTCGTTGCGACTCGTGAGTGCGGGTGCCCTTTAACTGAGGGTCCTGAACCCTTCTGGGGGTGTTTCTGCAGGGACCAAAGCATCCCCGTGCGGGTGGAGATCTCTTGGTGACGGCGTGATCGTGATCATGAATCAATTCCTCCGTTTTTTTCCTTTTTTGAATAATAATAACGATGATGACGTGTCTTGTTTCCTGCGGCCCTTGCAGTCCCAGAAGGACCCCATGCTGGTGGAGAAGATCATGAACGACCTGGACTCCAACAAGGACAACGAGGTGGACTTCAACGAGTTTGTGGTGCTGGTGGCCGCGCTCACGGTCGCCTGCAACGACTTCTTCCAGGAGCAGCAGAAGCTGAAGTCCAAGTAGGACCCCCCCCCCCCCCAGAGTGATGTCACTGGTGATGTCACTGATCACAGCCCCACCCACCAATCGTCCACAGGAGGAACCGCTGGTCCCTCAAAATGTTGTGTGGAGACCCCCCCCACCCAAAGAAATTGATCTGTGTTTGGTGTTCTCATCAGTGTTGATAACAACATACTCCTATAGTTTTAATCACGCAACATCTTATATAGGAACCTAAATATGTAGCCTGGAACTCACTAAATGTCTCTTGCAAAGATCTTCACAGTCTCACAAGGTCCATAGATTCCTTATTGCTATTCATTCAAACCTTTCCTCAAACATGTACATTGTGTGGTTTAACCGTTTGCCAGATAGCAAGCCTGTAGATTGAATGATCTGTGTGTCAGTAACATCATCATCCTGTGTCTCCCTGAATGTGGCCCCACGGTGACGATCTCAGTGTGTTTACATCCTCACTGCTTTCTTCCTAAAGCTGGCCACTCATTCTTCAACCAACCTTTCTTCATGTTTTCACTGGTGGCCGGTAATTTGTTGTCAGCGCTGGAATGTGATGCCTTAAATGTGAAATAAATTATTGAGCTCAGTTTGTGCTGTGTGTGTGTTTGTGTGTGTGTGTGTGTTTGTGTGTGTGTGTGTGTGTGTGTGTGTGTGTGTGTGTGTGTATGTGTGTGTTTGTGTGTGTGTGTGTGTGTGTGTGTGTGTGTGTGTGTGCGTGCGTGCGTGCGTGCGTGCGTGCGTTTGTGTGTGTGTGTGTGTGTGTGTGTGTGTGTGTGTGTGTGTGTGTGTGTGTGTGTGTGTGTGTGTGTGTGTGTGTGTGTGTGCGTGCGTGCGTGCGTGCGTGCGTGTGTGTGTGCGTGTGTGCCTGTGTGTGGGTGTGTGAGAGATCTTTCAATATGTTGCCTATCACACCCTCACGCTGGGACCATTCAGCCACATGAAAGGTGAGCCAATGTTTTTCATGGCCTTCAAATGTTGACAGAAATATTGCCAGCACCAATCAAAGGTAGATTCTTAAAGATCCTATTCAAAGCAGTGGTCCTACCTTGCTCATTGGGCATGGCATTAAGAGGGGGCTCGGGGGTGAGTGGTTTGATTCCACTTGATCAATTCAAGGTCAAAGCTTGACTCTGTCTCCCTTCTGTCTCCCCCCCCCACACCCCCCCCCCCCCCCCACACACCCGTCACCGTGTGCGTCAGTGTGTGTGTGTCTGTCTGTCTCTCTGCTCCTCGTGACTTCTTCACATTCTGAGTGATGAAGTTCAGCCCACTGTGGCAAACCAAGACGTGCCCTCAGTGAAGGTTTCTCTTTAAACAAGACCGTGGAAACTGTGACGTCACGCAGCACGGCCTCACTTTGACACACCTCAACATCTCAAGACGTTCTGAGAGGATTCCTGGAGGACAGGATGAAGGTGTGATTCATCAGGCTCCTGAGGTTCAGGTGGTTTTCCAGTGCTCACAATGAACCCTCAACGAATGATGAGGAAAGTCACATGACTGAGATGTTCAGGGTGGAGCTCACGGGCCTCCGTCCAGCAGACGTCACCAAGGAGATGAGAGATCTTCTTCCAAAGCCGCTTCCCTAGATCCTGACGCCCAGCATCGCTGAGCGGATGAGCACCACACACCAGGAATTCTGCCTCCCTGCAGTCCACCACCCAAGCCCATAATGCTGCGTGGAGAGCTTCTTATGGGACTCTTCATCTGGGACTTCCACTGTAGTCTGGTTGTGTTTCACATTCTGCATTCTACAATTATACAGTGTCCACTTGACAATTATACTATGTCCATCCACAAATAACAGGCTTCAAACTGCAATATAATCCTCACCATAATATCACACCATAATATCATACCACAATATACAATATAATAGCCGTACATGGTGACCTCATCATGGGGGTGTAGCCTCGTGCACTTCAAACCTAAACCAAACAATGAGTCACCTTTCTGCTCCTCTTCAAGTGTGTGTGCATAAATATAGTCATTGATAGTCAGAGATAATGTCATTGCAACCATATCCAGGGCTTAAAATGATGAAACAAGTCACGTAATCTCCTTTACAAACAGGCATGGTTAAGGTTAGTGTAGCGCGTGTTCCCATAGGGACAACCTGTTTTATAACATACAACATGTCATGTCAAGGGCTGGGGGTATCTGGCGGTGCACACCTTGTGGCAAAGGAGACATTTTGTAAGGATGTAACAGAACACCAGCAGGGGCTAGAACAGGGTGTTTTTTTGTGTTTGTTATTCCTCTACCCTCGTACAAATTGAACAAAAATGGGTAAAATAGCTTAAATTAAATAACCATCAGTCATTAAAGGCCCGTGTTGAGGTCACTACTGATATACTAAAGTTGTTGTTTTTATTCCAGGACTGCAAAATTAAAACGATGAACCTTACATGATATTACAATGTTTTATTTGATGTAAAAACTGTAAAAACAAAAAACAAACATTTTCATTTCCAGCCAACGTCCCCTGGTGGATTAGTCCCAATGTGACATCGCTGGTCACAGACAGAAACCATCCATGCTATTGAGCTTGATCCTCTGGAGATCTTTGCGGTCCAACAGGTTGTAGCTGAAGGTCAAGCTGTTCACAAACCTTCCGGTGGAGATCAACCGCACCACGGTGTTATCACATCCAATCTGCATCTGAGCTGCGATCAAGAGGGAGTTTAAGAACATACGGTGACCACAATCACCAGAATGCATCATGGGATTTGTTGAGAGGACTCAAGAGAGTTACTATAAACTCCTAGCTTCAAACACATAATTGTCTTCATACAGTCACAAAGCATTTCACAATCAATTACTAAACAATGACCAAAGCATCCTGCTAAATAGCATTCCAATGCACCTATGCTCCCAAAATGGCGGCAGCCTTTTTGTGTTACATTGCGCAGTAGAAGCCTGATAAAGGCAGGTTAGTGTTTTTATTGAATTGTAAGCAAATGAAGGGGATCTGAATACGTACTGGGTCCAGTGAAGGAAGAGCAAAGCTCTGCTATCGGAGACATTTGAGATGTGTCCAGGCCACTGCCGCCCAGCAACTCCACAAAGTCCCCAGCTTCTGAACATCCGGTTACTGACATCTGTGAAGATGAAATGGCAGTTAAAGAACAGTTGGGGGTTTTAATACTCCACCTATTGCTCATCAATGAGCACTGCTTACTGCTTAGAAAACAGTAGTGACCCCAACATGGAGCCTTGAGGTGCACCACAGACACCACTGGAAAGCTGAAACCTGACTGGGGCATGGTGTGTGACCTGTGAGCCAACGTGTCCATGGTAGTGCACTCACCTTTGAAAGGGTGGAGTCGCTGTGGTGTCCCAGGCTGAAGTCTGAGATCCGGAGCTGCACGGGGTATATGATGGAGAAACTGCAGTTCCTATGCTGCTGAGGGACCACCATGGTGAACCTGCCCTCTGGTGTCTGGGAGATGATATTACAGGCTGGGAAACAGACACAAACAAGTGATGGGCTTGTGTCTGGGAGTGGTGTGTGTATGCCTGTGTGCCACATACGCACACACGTGTGTTTAAATAATGAAATATGTCACTATGTAGCTTAATAATATAGTTTGACACACTTCTGAACAATGTATGGAAATGTGTTGTTACTTAAATTAAACAACAAAAGTGTTTATTGACTTCATCCTAATTGATAATTGACCTCACTTTCAACGAACAAACAGAAGCAACAGAAACACGTCAGAAGATGCGTCTATAGAGACGTGCGGCACCCGGTCGCGGCGTCAAGGACGACTCACGGAACGGGTTGACGTGTTGGCGCACGGTGACCGTGAAGCCGTCGCCAGCGCCGCGGATGTGGAAGAACAGCATGAAGACGTTCTGAGAGGAGCGCACGGCCGTCCTCCGGGACTGCTCCTCCGAGCCGCAGTAGTCCACGTAGCGCTCGGACAGCGGCAGGGGGTGGTCCTGGAGACTGGGGAACCTCTGCCCCTTCATCACCCAGCCGTCGAACACCTGGCGCAGCAGAAAATACAGACACTTCGAATAGGTCTGGTCGGGTCGTCGCCCCGAAACATTGTTTCTAACTAATTTCTTACTTGTATAAAAATGAACGAAAAGCTAATCCAACAATATACTGGTCTGGGCATGTGAGGAAAATGATGACGTATTAGTTAATGACGTTTGGTCATGAGAACCTTAAAGTCACTTCAGACCACTTAAGCCTTTCATGAACACAACCATGTTCTTAAAAGTGTTTGCAAAAAAAAAGAAGCGAGTGTAGGGATGAAAGGAGCCACGGATCCACCATCACCTTGATGAAGTCTCCTCCTCCACAGTCGATGTCCACGTGGTCGTAGACCAAGCTGAGCACCTTGTTCGGCTCTGTGATGAAGAACGCAGCGCAGCCCCGCTGGGGGCTTTTGGCGGTGAACGTGAACTGTCCCTCCAGCGCGAGCATGTCCAGGCACCCTGCGGGGCGCAACAGACGGCTTTACATCTCCAGGCACCCTGCGGGGCGCAACAGGGATGGGTCCTCACGCGTCAAAACAACCACACCATATCATCCGAGGATCCGCTACACACCATCCGAATATCTTTCAGAGAATGTCAACAAGTAGGCCTACAAGCACAACAGCGGAAACATCTCAGCCCGTTACGTGAGATTGCAATGGATGTGATGGCACATTTTGCGACGCGTAACGCACACCTTGATAAACCTGGACAACATCAGTAGAAGAACCCTGGATTACGGATCTTGATCTCAAATCATCCCTGAATAAAAACAGTGAGGGGACATCGCACACGGGCACTTTGAGGCGATACGTTAGAGGAAGGGGTTTGTGGGTACTTACGCAGCAGGAGAAGCCCCTTTGGCCACACACAGCCATGCGTTTCTGTAACAAACTACCGTAACCGGAGACTCACGTAAGGGTCGGCGGTACAGCGGAGCCTCGGGTAGCTCCCTCTTCAGATCCACGTTGAGGACTGAAAACAAGTCATCTTGTGTCACCTGGTTGTCCTATAGTTTCAACAACAAAATAGAAACTTGTGGTTGTGCCCCGACGCATCGCCTACCAATGAATACGCAATAGAAAACCAAATCAGGTCTTACATGTACGTGACGGCAGCCTCCCTTGGGAACAGACAGGCATAGCAGCAGGAAGAACAGTTTCTCTCGGAAAGTGTGCGCCATAATGCGCCCTTCTACCCAAACGCGTCAACAGCCTTCAGCGTGGTCTTGCTGCGGTGTGGACCACCCAGTCCTCCTTTTTATAGATACACTCGCCTGTCTCGATAAAGTCATCTGTGGATCACTCATCCCCACCCCTCAACCACAGCCAATTGCGTGGAAATGACGAGGGTGACAATTATATCTTCTGCTTGTGATTGGCAGTCGTCGGATTGACAAAGCCCACCTGCAGTACGACCTGCAGCCTACACTAATCCAATTGGAAAATTTGACTCGCTCACTCACTTGTTTTATTTTCAGTAATGGAATCTCAGAATGTTTATTTGTGTTAATTAATATAGTTTTAGAACGTGGACCAGGAGAGATCCTCGTCTCACGCGGGCGTGTGCACCTGTTATGAACCTTCGCACCTTGGTTTGTTGTGGTGTCACACGAGCAGAAGAACACGAAGGCTTGGAGTTGTTGTCAGAACAGTACAGTTCAAAATTAAGTCAAGCATCTCGAGAATCACAACCACTGTCCTTCAGAGTAGCTTACATGGCGAAATGTAAGAGGTGCTCTGACATCATACTCAGCTATGATTCTTCCACAGCAGTAATTAACCCGTGTGTGTGTGTGTGTGTGTGTGTGTGTGTGTGTGTGTGTGTGTGTGTGCGTGCGTGCGTGTGTGTGTCTGGTGCGTGCGTGCGTGCGTGCGTTCGTGCGTGTGTGTGTGTACATCACAAGGTGATTTCACCCATGCATAATTCACTTTGAGAAGACAAAGCTGTGGTGATCTCATCGCGGGGTAAGCTACACATTCCTGCAAGATGAGCAGAAGAGACTGAAATCCAGCTTTTCCTGGAAACCAGTGTGAGACTCAGAGCAGAATAGCACCACAACCCCAGATTAGCAGCTTTAGCTTGAGGAAGAAAGGACACGAAACAAAACGAAACGAAACATCATCTATTTATTTTGAAGGAACACATTGTGAGCCTGCAATGTTTCTCTTCAATCCTTTAATATATTTTTGTCCACGTATTCTATAAAAGTAGGCCTATACATTCACACTATTTTGTATTGCAGCGTTAATATAATATTATGACATGTGTTTTCTATTGCAAAGTTCAACAAATGCCAACTCTGAAGGGCAGCGTTCCAATATATATTTATCTTGTTAAGATTTATAAAACCATTTCATTTATCGTCACCCCACACGTGATCCTAAAGACAATATTATATTTGAGATATCAATCAAAAATGATTGCTAAGGGACCATCCAGCCATCCCAACATTAAGTCTCGATACTATGAGGTAACTTTCACTGTGTTGTTACCAGGGTTGGAGTTCGGTGGGAGCCAGTGGGAGCTGAGCTCCCATAAAGAGAGCTCTGACTCCCATGAAAGCAGCAAACTCAAACATCTGTGGGGTCTCTGAAAATACAACAGTACAGCCTAATATTTCAATTATAAATGAAGCTGTTTTCCCTATTTTCCCCACATATAGAGTAATATTGACATAAAATATAAATAGCTTCACATGACGACGACGAGTAATAACAGTAGCCTAAGCTAACACCCCCCCCCACACACACACACACACACACACACACTCACCCCCACACACACACACACACACACACACACACACACACACACACACACACACATGGGCTCCCACAAATGTGGAATCATAACTCGAACCCTGGTTGTTATTCACAGACGAGTTGAGCGCTGCAGCAGAAAGTCGTTCGCACATAACGCTGCCGTCGTTCACATGATGCTGCTGTGTTCAATCAGCGCCCCCTTCTGTTGTTAACCAACCACCGCATCACCGAGAGGTCTCCGCGTGCATATGCACTCGCTAGACCTACAGTAGTTCCAGTAGGCATACGTCCGTTTTTTGCAGATACACTTAGTACGCAATTGTAAATGTTTTGCACTTTAACGACACGAAGGCAAAAGTTAGACTGGCGGTTAGGTTTGTGATTGGTTACAAAAAGGGACAATAACAGAAAGCCTACACAATGTAGGCCTAGCTCCATGTTAGGATCCCACAATATGAAGTCATGTTCAGGTCTGTAAATCTCTGTTGGCAGTGGCACTGTACAATAACCCATGAGTAGAAGATTTCCGTGACAGGGTAGGCCTAACACTAAGTGTACAGGGTAGGTCTAACATTAACGCGGAGAGAAAACAACTTTTACATGAAAGCTGTAGGAAGGCACACTAACCCAATAAATGGTTCAAGGACGAGATGAGGGCCACCTGTTTCCGGATCAGCCTACAGGGGGCGCCAAACACCCAGAATCAACAGGTCAAGAGCCCGGCGGATGGACACTAGGGCCACGCGGACGTCCAAGTTGGCCAACTTCGAAAAAAAAAAAAAAAAAGTATGAAGTTCAAGCTGACATATGCATCTCACCACCTTGTGGATTCCGCCCTCCCCTGAGGACAGAACTTAAACGCTCTTCTCCATTGTAGGTTCATCTGACCCCCCCCACCACCACCTTGATACTATAAGCGTTGGAGGAGTGACCACACCGTGGAGCGATGAGTCACCTGTCACCAGAGAAGAGTGACGCGCACAACGGCCCGCGTAAGGTAAGCGCCGTCCACGGCCGCAGAGACACGCGTGTTCACCCTGAAATGATGAAATGATGACCTGAAGAATGAGCCAGTAGGCTGCTCCTCCGTCGAGCGCCATTTGATGTGGAGACGTTTGGTCGTGCCGTGTTCTCGGTTGAGAGCTCACGTTTGATACGGTGTAAGTATGTGGGCTACGGTTGGTTACTGGCTGCATGCGCCGTGTTGACATAAGCCTACTCAGATAGGGTAGGCCCTGAACTGATCTCCCCCTCTCTTACAAGCGCACACGCACCATATCGGCCACCAGTCGAACCAGTGGGAGACTGGGAGACTGAGGCTGAGGTCTTGTACAACCAACATGGGCTGCATTCTTGCAAGTGGGCTTGTAGTAGACTTATTGTCTTTCATTAATGTGCTTATTTAGAATGGTACTATATTGTGGACGCCACAGCCTCCTGGGACAGTTTCCATGGTCACCTCTTGGACACGTGTTGTGGTCGATCAGTGGTCTTCCTTGTGGAAAAAATGCGTGATCCTTTCTGTGTATTTGATACGCATCTGGTGTAAAGTCAAGGCCACTACAGCACACATGTATCGGCGTGTTTCCATGTGCGCCCAGTGAGCTGAGAGTCTGTTCTTACCAACAGAAGCAGGGATGTGTGTCGTTAAAGTCTCACGCTCCATATCAGCCCCCAATTAGCCTCTCACCAATCAAATACGTTGGTCGGAACCAACTGTTGGAGAAAGGACAAGAGATCTTCAGGCAAAGCTGCTGTAGCTAAGAGTCAAGCGTTGTAAAGAGAAAGCAGAGAGCATGAGTTTGAAAATGTCTGATTTTGAAAAACAAAATCGCCCCAACGCGTGAGGTTGATCTCAATGTAAAATGTAATAATAATAAAATAATAAATAAAATAGGGGATTTACTGTTACGGTAAAGTATTGTGTGTGTGTGTGTGTGTGTGTGTGTGTGTGTGTGTGTGTGTGTGTGTGTGTGTGTGTGTGTGTGTGTGTGAGAGAGAGAGAGAGAGAGAGAGAGAGAGAGAGAGAGAGAGAGAGAGAGAGAGAGAGAGAGAGAGAGGGGAGAGAGAGAGAGGGGGGGGGGGGGGGGGGGGGTCCAGAGAAGAAGGTCCGGCGCGTTCTGTTTCGTCCAGCCCAAAGCACGTGTCGCGTCAGACGCTGGATGAGGTTCTGGGTCGTCTCCTCCATCCGGAGCCAGCAGAGCATCTCCGCCCTGCCGCATTCCGTCTCTCCGTTCAAAACAACAGGACCGTAAGATCTCTATCGATACGAAGCGTGTGTTGCCGCGTGTGTTGACGAGTGTGGGAATGGACCGGGAGGGTATAGCGGGCACCAGAGAGGCTGCGGAGCAGCGAGGTGATGCTGTCTGAGCCCCCACATCATCTGACAGGCTGCCCGGGAGACGCGGTGTCGGACGTGCGTGTCTGATTAGGCACAGCCTGCAGACTCCAGGGGTTGGGGGGAATCGCGATCGTCGTCTCCCCACCCCCCACCGTCGCCCAGTCAGCTCCGAGAAACGCAATAGAGAGGCTGAGAAAGAATACGACCACCCCCTGAGCGGTGTGAGGTAAGACTGCCTCGCTATGTAGGGCTACACCGCGCGTGGCACCCCTCTCATTCCTCTGACGAGCCGGAGCTGGTGGAGCAAGGTGGGGGTACTGTCGGAGCACCAGGACAGGGGCGACTGATTCCGACCTCTTCTTCTGATGGTCGGAGGAAACAGCCGCCGTCCACTCGGGGAAAGGTAAAGCCTCCAAGGTGCTTCACCAGCGCGTGGTCGCGTATGTTATTATCTGAGGGGGGGTATCTGACCAAGAGGGCGGGGGTCCCCTAAAGGCATGGGGTGCGCCCCTAGCATCCACGTCTCTCAGAGCGGGGTCATCTACTGTCGAGACTCGGACGAGTCCAACTCCCCCCACCAAACCGCCACCATCTCCCAGGGCACCGCGGCCACCCTGCACGGGCTGTTCGTCAAGACCGACGCGGCGGACAGCATCCCCTCCGTCATCACGTACCAGAGTCGGCACTCCAGGAACAATTCGCACCGGGATCGCGGCAACGAGCGCAACAGCGGCGGACACGTTCGCGTCGAGGCCGAGACGCAGACCCGCCGCGCCAGCGTCAAGGTACAGACAGTACAGACACACTGACATGCCGGGAGAGAGACGCGTGGAGACATTTGTTTCAATCAGTGTCACTGGTATAGGGTAGTCAGCCTACATTTACATGGGGCGATAGAGTAGATTATTCTGTCTATCTGTCTAAATCTATCGATATGTATCTATCGATTTATCTATGTATCTATTCCTTATGAAGCTATAGTGGGCGTGGCTTTGGCAACGTCCTGTTCACCTTTGTAGATCAACCGCTGCGTGTCTGATTCTGTCTGAAAGCGATTTGCGTCGCACGCATCTGCTCTGTGTTGTAGGCTTCAGTGCCCGCAGTCTCCGCCGTTTGTTTGTCATAGTTGGTTGATTTGTTGGAATGATTTGTGTGGGCCTACCATAGGCTGTTCAAGGGTAATACATCCTCTCTCTCATAGCAGCAGAGAGAGAACAGCAGCTACATTAACGACTCTGGAAGCAACAGGAGGAAGTTTGGAGGTCAGTGGAGGAGTTCTCAGGCTGAGACGGCCGAGGTTCTGTTCTGGTGTGGATCAGAGTAGAGTTGTTGGAGGACTCAGCCTGCTACGGCGTAGACAGACGGAACAAACAGTACAGACTGTGGGGGGGGGGGGGGGGGGCATTGGGATTAGGCCTACTGCCTTGATATTACAAATACAATCTTTGGTTACCATAAAAATGATCCAATGGTTGAGATCATTAAACAATCAATACGATGTTGACATGATGTTTTGAGAAACATGTCCCCTATGGGGGGCTTCAGGACCCTCTGTAGTCAGGCTCCACAAGGCTTGGGAGTCTGGACGAGCAACCCATACTGTCAGTCCGACAGTTAGTTCGGAAGTTGAATTTAGTTTGCGTTCATCCCGCCATCACAGTCCACAGAGAACAAAGAATGATAATCACACATGCACTGCTGCTGTCCTCTTGAAAAGCACATTGGCTCAGTGTTTGGCTCAGAAAACTCCTGAGAACGTTCAGTTTCTCCTTCACAAACGAACGACCAGCTGGGAAGCTGAGCTTATCTGCCGAGCAGATGACCACGCTCCATCATCTCATCCTGTCAGAGGGTCTCAGAAGGCATCCTGTTTGTACAAGATGAACCGGACAACCATTAGAACCATAGACCACAGCAGTTGTCTCATAAGACACAGGGACTGGAGGGCTATACTATGGATGGTGGAGCTGTGTGGTCAGCTCTTGTCCTCCGTTTGGAAGGTATGAATGATGAATGTGGTTCTCTGTGGTTTCCTCCTCATCAGCCCTAAGTGTGTGTGTGTGTGTGTGTGTGTGAGTGTGTGTGTGTGTGTGTGAGTTGTGTTGTGTTCATGTTTGTGTACACTTGTTCACTCCTCTAGGCTACAAACAGTCACATGCTAAATGGATGACACACTCTCAGGGACACTGACGTTTCTGATATTTCTCATAAAAGAATTTATCAAAGTGAAAAAAAAAATCATCATCTTTTGCGATCTCGGGAGAAAAAACGAGATCCCATCAAACGAAAGAGATCCCATCAAACAAACGAGATCCCATCAAACAAACAAGCCCCAGGCAGGCAAACAAGCGAGATTCCATCACTGGATGATGAGGTCACACAATGAACACGACGCATCAGAACAAAGTGGACCGTGAGTGATGCAGAACCATTGGGAGTAGAGGCATCCATTTTAACATCCTGTCCGAGGCTGTTGATGAAATACATCATACATGTATGTATTCTATATAGAGATAAAGAGTGTCTCCTCATCAACCTTCTGAACATTGAACCAAGCTGTGTGATGTAGCTGAGAAGTGGGAGGAGCCGCACACACTAAAGCCCAGGATGTAACCAATCACATGACCACCGGAAAACAACTGCCCCCTTTGTTTTTGTCAAAGGCAACATTATGTATGTATGATTATTATTATGACTGTGATGATAATTATTATAGTCATTATGTATGGGACACTGCACAACTGCACAAGTACACATAATAACTACTACTGGAGATTATTATTCTCATAGTTATTAAAGTCATTATGTATGGGACACTGCACAAGTACACATATTGACTACTGCTGGAGATTATTATTGTATTAATTAGTCTAGTGGTTCTAGTCATTATGTATGGACACTGCAGGTGACAGACAGGTGTGATGGAAGAGCTTTGATAACAAACACTTGAGATGTTCAAGTTGAGACCAAAGGGGCAGAGAACTTGCCCCAGAATCAAGCCGATCGAAAAAAAAACCAAAGTGAAAATGGTTGGGCAGCATGTAAACAGGAAGCGCACAACAAAAACACGCAGATGTGAAAGTCGAAAATGAAAGCAGCAGCACCACGTAGCCATGTCCACCAGATCAAATCACAGGACACGTCGGCGAGCCTCTGTGCATGGCTCTGCCGGGCACCCCAGAAGGTCATGCGGTTTGGCAGAGGAAGCGTTCTGACCCATGGCTCCAAGGACGCTAGTGGCCCGTGGGGACCAAGGCTACTGACAGCCATCAGGACGGGACTCCTAGGGCGGCTGTTTCCCACTGTGTTGTAACAACAGGGAGAGACCTGAGGGCCTGGATGTTTAGGACATCTGCTGGCTTGGTCCAAAAAAATGCCTTGGACACTAAAAACCTGATGCACTAAAATCATTCACATGATGTATTATATTATATTATTAATTTTAGATGATATTATTCAAATATAAAACCTAATTTATGTTATTTTTTATTATATTATTCAGATGTGACAACATGAACATCAAACTAAATCCTTTGACTGAGACTACGTTGTCATAATTAATACTTCATCTCAATGTGCCCCCGGGCTACAGTCACAGATAAGGAATATCTGCTCTATTGATCACTGTTTCGATGAAGCAGTGTCATTGATCATTTGATGCGAGCTACTGGCCTTATGAGTGTTGCGTGTTGTGGTGAGATTAAAACACTTCATCTTCCAGCCGGTGGTACCTCCCATCTCCTCCATCTCTCAGACTGGTGGTGGAAGACTAGAACCAACCCGGGAACCAGACCCGTTCTGTGACAGTCCAGTCGTCACTAGACCTGTGGCTCTGGACCTCGGGGCCCACTGTCCTGCATACGGGGTTGCAGGACATTGCTGACATAGGCGATCAATATTTGATGATTGGGTGATAATTAACGGGGTCATAGATGTGCTGTGCAATACAGCTGACTCGGGATTCAGACTCAGAATCCTATAGTGGTGTTGGTTTTGGGTCGGTTTGGGAATTCAGCTTCTTCTAAAGCAAGGGTAACGTCCGGGCGGGGGGGCAAAAATGACGCCCGAGGGACCGCCTGCCGGTCAGATGATGAGGGCTCCGGCTAGCGTGAATAAAAGCGTGTGCTTCTCCATTCTTGTAAAAGAAACCCATTGTTTGCGGGGAGCGCTGTTGTCAATTTCTGTGACTTGCTCTTCTGGACATTTGTGTAACAGATTGATGAGTAACGGTGAATTCCTGCCTGTGTTTGAGCGGTGCGGGGCTCTGGGTCCTCCCAGCTCAATGCAGAGGGTTCTGGCTGGTATTGTTAGATTAGATTAGATTAGATTAGATTCAACTTTATTGTCATTGTGCAGAGTACAAGTACAGGGACAACAAAATGCAGTTGGCATTCTAACCAGAAGTGCAAATGAGCGATTAAGGTGCAGGTGTGTTATTGCATCGTTCGCTATGTATGTAGGATTTTGA
This sequence comes from Urophycis tenuis, assembly GCA_036785325.1. Classification (NCBI taxonomy): domain Eukaryota; kingdom Metazoa; phylum Chordata; class Actinopteri; order Gadiformes; family Phycidae; genus Urophycis; species Urophycis tenuis. The sequence continues at coordinate 3,803,914 of JAXIVH010000017.1, forward strand.
TGATCATCATTGATTGTTTAAAGAATTATGATATGGTTTTCTAGAGTAGATGTACAGTCAGTACACCATCATTTGGCCTGTCGCTGACTCCATATTTGCTACAGGGCTGACATAGGTCAACGACTGAGCAAAACCTCTTGATATTTTCTACTGTAAGATGAGTGTCTTTCATCCAGTGGTTAAAAGTTGAAGTACGTACATCTTTCCATCTGAGCTAACAGGGTTATCATTGATTATTTTTAATGCACAAAAAAAACTACCAAACAACAGAGTAGCAGAGTTTCCACATTTCTGAGTGTTCTCAGAAATGACTATTTGTGCGTGCAGGGTCACACCGCAGCATTAAAGACACAGATACAGAATAAATGTTAATATGTTGCTGTAATCCTGCTGTCGCTCCAGGTTCTAGCCTGGCCTGCTCTCTGTACATGGTTAGAGGTCTGACTGACAGGCTCCTCCTGAAGACATGCTGGACTTGATTGACAGGTCACTCCAGCCAGTCAGATCCATGCTTCATCTCCCCCACCCATGAAATTTGTGTTCAAAATGTCGCTTCGTAATCTATGAAATCAGATATGGCACATCCATATTTTCACACAGCCTGTGTGTGGTATAAATACAGTCTGCCTCTCTGGCTCTATCTGGATGTGTGTGTGTGTGTGTGAGAGAGAGAGAGAGAGAGAGAGAGAGAGAGAGAGAGAGAGAGAGAGAGAGAGAGAGAGAGAGAGAGAGAGATGAGAGAGAGAGAGAGAGAGAGAGAGAGAGAGAGAGAGAGAGAGAGAGAGAGAGAGAGAGAGAGAGAGAGAGAGAGAGAGAGAGAGAGAGAGAGAGAGAGAGAGAGACAGAAGGGGTAGGTGAGCCTGTGTGTGTGTGTCAACTAAGAATCACAGGTTTCTTTCACAACAGATTGACGCACATGGCTAAGAAGTGTGCCTAAACACACACACACACGCCACACACACACGCCACACACACACCCCCCCCCACACACACACACACTCAGCGTGAGGTGTGTGTGAGCAGCCTTGAAGCTCCACAGACCTCTCTGACGGAGGTATTAGCCTCCGCGCAGCATTAGCACGGCTCTGCGCTCTTAAGCCGGGCCCCAGCACGTCACACACACACGCGTGTCGCCTCTGGAATGTCTCCGGCCAGACAGACGAGCGGAAAGACCAGGAGATTACCAGGAGACGCTGAGAATAAACCCAGCGGAGCTCTGCCGCTCGGCAGCCTTGAGGGAATACCTGGCAGGCTTCACCTCGCCGGGGGGGGGGGGGGGGCCACTGTGACGGAGCCCCCTGGGTCAGGGTGACAGAGACCAGGTTGAGCTAAAGCGTGTCGTTCTGCTGCTTGGAAGCTGTCGATGGTGAAATGGTGAGGAGCCACGCAGGGGGCCGTCTGCGTGCGTTGCTGCGTTGCTGCCTGGCTGCGTGAGTGTCTTACTGGGTTCTCTCTCTCTCTCTGTTTGTTTTTTTCAGGTTTCCTCCACGGAACAATGTCTGGGGCCCATGAGACTCAGCCAAGAGCCCATTCAGGTGAGGGTCCCCCTGGTTCTTCCACACTGGTGTCGGCGTGGGGTCTTGAAATATGTTCTGCTAGTTTCACCTGCTGACATCTGGATATGAAATATGATGTTTAAACTAAGAGGTCCAACAACAAACAAACATGCACACCCACACAACAACTACACGAGAGCCAAGTACTTTAAAAAAAAAAAAGGAGAAGAATCAGATGACTGATTAGATGGCTGCCAGGAAGCCTGACCTTTCCTTTCCTCTTCCTTGCGTCTGTCTGTCTGTCTGTGTGCTGTGGTACCGACAGCCACCTCTTATCTAACCTGGGTCTGGTCCTACTCACACACTTCAGCTCTCATTATCGGACCAACAAGGGTTTGCTGTTTGTTGTTGTACCTTTAAGTTGACTCGATGAGGATGGGTGTGTGTTTTTTAACAATGTTAAGAGTTGTCCTACTGTTACATATGGAGCGACCTTAGTACTTCAGCAGAAGCTTCTGCTGATTCCAGTTTCCAGAACTTAGCAGACGTCAGACCATTACGTTACAGGATAGTTTTGACTGCTATGTGTAAGTAGAGAGGAAAGCATCAAGCCTTCTGTAGGACGAAGGTGTTGTTCCTCAGGTAGCTGGCCGGCCAGTTTGAGCAGCAGTGAACAATCTTCTATTCTGTTGATGTGCGCTCTGTTCACCAAAACACCTTCTTGTTGGACAAGAACATCCAATCAAAGCACCCGGTGTGATTGGTTGGCTGGTCTGTTGCTGAACACTAATGAAGTCATTCAGGGGTGATGACGGATCTTCTGATGGGGATCGATTCCCTGCACCCAGCATCAAGTGTCTCCTCGTACACATTGAAATCAATCAGTGGAGTCTCCCTGTATGTCTCCCTGTGTCTCTCTGTCTCTCTCTGTGTCTCCAACGCTTGCTCAGGAATCTCCCTGCTTAATGCTCGTAAATTACACTGCGGTCTTCAGTTTGTAATCACAGTATTGTCCTACTTAGGAAGATATCCTGCACACCATGCAATCCTAACAGACCAGCCTGTTCCTGGAGCCATGACCTTATCAACCCCGCAAAACACACACAAATATATGCTCTCAGGCACACACACACACACACACACACACACACACACACACACAAATGCAAATATACACACTGTATTTCCTGCCCTCACGAATGTAGAGATCAAGAGAGTAAAGGCTGCAGAAGAAGAGATCTTCCAGCCGAGACAAACTATCCCCTCATGTGTCGACATTCAACCTAAAACACAAACAAATACAACGAGATGTGATTATGCTCGTTGTGTATAGAGCGATGAATTGTGATCAATAAATGTCATCATTCAATGATATAACCTGCCGTCATAAAGTCTTCTCAACTGCACTGAACCAGGTCAAACAAAACACAGAGGATTAACCTTTGACCTCTCTAGCGATGTAGGCTCCGTACGGAAGCCGCGTTAAACAGAAGCCCCCCCCCCGCGTGAAGAGGACAGTGGGCGGGGCCTAGCTCCAGGTGTTCCAGGTGTTTCCGTGGCGTGCTGGGTGTCTGGTACCCAGACACCCCTCCACCCCTCTGGTGGGGGGATGAGGGGGCGTCCGGTACCCCTCCACCCCTCTGCCCCTCTGGTGGTGTGGGGGAGGGGGGGGAGGGGGGGTTGAGGTCATCACAGGGTTGAGCGGGTTCTGTTTGTGTGGAATTTCACAAGCTAGCGCCATGGTAACAAAAACCAGTGCTATAGTTACACAGTCCAGATCAAAGATGTGGACCTTTCACACACACTCACCAATAAAAACCTCTCTCTCTCTCTCTCTCTCTCTCTCTCTCTCTCTCTCTCTCTCTCTCTCTCTCTCTCTCTCTCTCTCGCTCTCTCTCTCTACTGCTCTCTCTCTCTACCTCTCTCTCTCTCTCTCTCTCTCTCTCTCTCGCTCTCCTCTCTCCTCTCTCTCTTTCTCTCTCTCTCTCCCCCGTCTCTCTCTCTCTCTCTCTCTCTCTCTCTCTCTCTCTCTCTCTCTCTCTCTCTCTCTCTCTCTCTCTCTCTCTCTCTCTCTCTGTATCTCTAGTGATACCCAAAGTGGTGGTTCTGGTGTTGGTCGCCCAGCTGGACCTTCTTTGGTTCAAGTGTTCTGTGCCCCCCCCCCCACCCCCCACCCCCCCACCTACCGTCCCCCAGGTGCTGCTGGTGTTTGCCAAGGAGGACAGTCAGAGCGACGCCTTCTGGTGGGCGTGCGACCGGGCCGGCTTCAGGTGCACCATCGCCCAGACCCCCGAGGCGGCCGTGGAGAGCTTCCTGGACCTCCACCACGAGGTGGTGGTGGTGGACAGCCGCCACTCTTGCTACTTCCAGGCGGAGGCGGTCTGCCAGTAAGCCTTCCCCTTCCTCTCCTGCGCCGTGGTACCTGCTGGGCACCTCTGACCAGAGGGGGGGGGGGGGGGGGGGCGGTCCCTCTTTGGGTTTCATTACCGCACCAATGGGGGTTTGATAAAAGTGTGCAGAAGGTTTTTTTTCCTGCCAATTGTGAGGCGTGACGGTGCTCCGGTAGCCTCGCTCCGTCAGCACCACCTGGTGGCCACTCAGAGAATCACTTCTTTCTGGGCTTTATTTCTTCACCAGCTCTTTACGGGCTGTAAAAACCACTCTCTCGAGTTCAGGATGGGGCGGCGGTGCCTCACAGGGACGGCTTGTGGACATACGGGTCGTGTCCTCGGAGGACAGGGTCAGCTGTCCCACACCAGCCCTCAGCCTTCTTTGGTGTGGGAGACAGCCAGTTTTTTAAAGTGTTTCGTAGTAAAATATCAGAACAGTCTCTCAGGGGGGAGACGCCCCGAGCCAAAGCAGGATGTAAACACTGCTGGTTTTGGGGTTCATGTAAACACTGCTGGTTTTGGGGTTCATGTAAACACTGCTGGTTTTGGGGGTTCATGTAAACACTGCTGGTTTTGGGGGTTCATGTAAACACTGCTGGTTTTGGGGGTTCATGTAAACACTGCTGGTTTTGGGGTTCACCTTTGTCAGTGCCTTCTTGCTACGTAGTTTGTGGTTTTCATGGGCCAGCTGCGTCCACAGGAACAGCTGGCCGACGCATTCAAAAGAGGACGCGCCCTTTCCACATCTGCATCTGGTGTCATGTTCTTAATGCTAATGAATGGAAAGTAAGACTCCACTTCAAGTCTAATAGAATTATACTTTAATTGTTAATACTATAATTGTTTTAGTGACATTTTAGAACAACGTCCAGTCAAATGTCACAAGTCAGGTGCATTACCTGAAGGCTTATAAATACATTTGTTAATGAGTGGTTCACCATTAACTGAAGGCTTTTACATGACTGAAGTGTCTTTACTGAGGAATCAGTCTGGAGGTCGACGGGAACTAGCGTGTGAAATCCAGTGCAGTTCCTTCAGACTCAAAACTCCCAGCGTGCAATCTAAGAATAGCAACACAGTGTTTCTGCCAAAGCCCACCAGAGATAATCTCCACCTCTTCTGTGAGTCTTCATCACTATCTACATTCTCCCTCCTCTGCCCAGCTCTCTTATGGAAGCTCTGTTTTATCTTCGTTTGACCCACTGAACACAGCACCCCTGGTTCTGGTTCTGGTTCTGGTAGTCGGTCAGCTAACCATGTTTTCTTGAATTGCTCCACCATGTATGCATCTTGTGTGTCTTATGGTGGCCGTGTGTGTGACATTGAGAAGCCTCTTGAAACGTGATGTTAGTCTCTTCCATTGAGTCTGCCTTATTTGTCCTCACCTGAAAGCCAGCAATACTGTTTTCATTTCGGATTTCTCTTCATGCATGTTGTGTTTTCTCGCTGACAATACTTTTCCTAGAACACAGTGGAAACATGAACCCTCGCTCACCCGCTAATACGTTGTTGTTTCCCTTCCCCCTGTGTTGTGTTCAGGTCAATCCGAGCCACTAAGCCTTCAGAGAACACTGTCATATTAGCCGTGGTGCCAGAGACGTAGGTGTGCTTTTACTACATAAGAACCCTTTACAGCAGCCAGCTGTGCTCAGTGTGGGATTTAGACTCCGACCGGCCGTTAGGCCCCATGTTGCTTTAACGACGCCGGCTCAGTGTGTTGGCTCGTTATGACAGACGGAGTCATGCGTGTCCACATGATGCCGTTGTGCAACCTGTGTGTGTTTTGTGTTGTGTAGCCCCCCAGGCCAGGAGGAACCCTCGGTGTTCCCGCTTCTCTGCGCCGGGTTCAGCAGGGTACGTCCACTAGACCAGTAGATCTTCAGAACGTCATCTTAACCAGCCATCTTGTCACCATCACGCCTTCCGTGCAGTACTGGAGCACAACCAGTATTTGCTCTGACACCTATTGGCTCATTAGCTTTTGTATGACATTATTAGCTTGGCATTAGCATATTAGCATTTGTATTAGCTTGTGTGTCTTTAGTGAGAGGAGCACTGTGTAAAGCTCTTTGTAACTTGGCATTTAGTCAGAGACGTTGTATACTAGCAATGGTTAATCTAGCAATTGAAATGCTTGAGACTTGCTCTGGTGACTTTCTTATTGTATGTAATGAAATGTTTCACCTTCTTATGACAAAAGTACTCTTTGTAAGTCGCTTTGGATGAAAGCGTCTGCTAAATGCCCTGAATGTAAATGTAAAGCGCTGTGTCTCGTCCTGCCAGCGGTTTGTGGCGAGCAGCAGCGTGCCGGCATGCTACAACGAGCTCCTCCAGCTGCAGCACGGAGAGGTGCGCTGCCACTTCAAGCTCAGGTACGCAGCGCCTGGAGGGAGGCTGGAGGGAGGCTGGAGGGAGGCTAGAGGGAGGCTGGAGGGAGGCTGGAGGGAGCCTGGAGGGAGGCTAGAGGGAGGCTGGAGGGAGCCTGGAGGGAGGCTGGAGGGAGGCTAGAGGGAGCCTGGAGGGAGCCTGACGGGCGAGGCTGGAGGGAGCCTGGAGGGAGGCTAGAGGGAGCCTGGAGGGAAGCTAGAGGGAGGCTAGAGGGAGGCTGGAGGGAGCCTGACGGGCGAGGCTGGAGGGAGCCTGGAGGGAGGCTAGAGCGAGCCTGGGGGGAGGCTGGAGGGAGGCTAGAGCGAGCCTGGGGGGAGGCTGGAGGGAGGCTAGAGGGAGCCTGGAGGGAGCCTGACGGGCGAGGCTGGAGGGAGGTCCGCGAGGCGCCTCGCGGGCCAGACACTGAACATCTGCATTTGTTCGTGGTCGTCTCCAGGGCCTGCAACTCAGTGTTCACGGCGCTGGAGCAGTGTGGCGAGGCCGTGGAGATCACCGGCGAGGACCACGTCATACAGGTGAGGAACATGCAGGAACATGCTAATTCGCTGGCCGCCAACCACAGATCCAATGGTGTTCCTTAGCTCAGCGACCGCCTTCCGATGCTAACTGCCCCTCGTCTCTCCCCCCCCCCCCGGCCCCCCGCAGTACGTGAACCCCGCGTTGGAGCGCATGATGGGATACCACCACGGAGACCTGGTCGGGAAGCAGCTGCCCAAGTGCAACAAGAACCGTGCGGAGCTGTTGGACTCCATCGACTCCTGCATTACCAACGGAAAGGTCTGTCCATTCTTCTGTCCGCTCGTTCTGCTGAACGCACGTCTCCAGGCAACGGGTGGGGGAGGGGCTCTTGCCGGTCTTGCGGTGTGATTGGTTCTTTGTGTTTTGTCCGCGGAGGAGTGGCAGGGAGTCTACTACGCCCAGAGGAAGACAGGAGACAGCATCAAGCAGCATGTGAAGATCATGCCTGTCACTGGCCAAGGAGGGTAAGGCTTCCTATTAGACCATTACCTATGTAACTGGTTACATTACATGATTACTGCTGTTGAAAAGTAACTTCTCACATTACATGATTACTGCCATTGAGAAGTAACTTCTCACTTTACATGATTACTGCCATTAAAAAGTAACTTCTCACATTACATGATTACTGCCATTAAAAGCAAGTTGTTACATTACAGGATTACTGCCTTTGAAAAGTAACTGGTTACATAACATGATTACTGCCATTAAAAAGTAACTTGTTACATTACATGATTACTGCCATTAAAAAGTAACTTGTTACACTACAGTGTTACTTACAGAGTAACTGACAGAGTGAGTCACTCGTCAGAGTACTGTTTGCGTGCACACGTCGTTATATCGTCCAGAGGAAGCGTGGCCCGCCGTATGTCTACATTTGATATTGACTCGACCATCACGGACCACCACAGCGTTCTTCAGAGTAAACCCCCCCGCCCATTACCCGTGCTATAAACAATGACACACTAGAGAGGAAGCCCCTCAGGCCTCAGTAATCAGAGTGTGTTCCTTCGTCGTGCGTTACCATACCAAAGTTACTTCTTCTGTGCGTCTTGGACTGAAATGTACTTTTTGATTGCAGGAAGATTAGACATTTTGTAGCCATTAAGAAGCCCTACGGTGAGAAGAACAAGCAGGTGAGTCCAGGTCTCTTTGTTGTTCTGGTGGTTTTACATCCTCATGTCCACATTAACATGCAGCCATCACTGTTAGCGTGGACCAACCCACACTAACATGCAGCCATCACTGTTCATGTGCACAAACCCACACTAACATGCAGCCATCACTGTTAGCGTGGACCAACCCACAATAACATGCAGCCATCACTGTTAGCGTGGACCAACCCACACTAACATGCAGCCATCACTGTTCATGTGCACAAACCCACACTAACATGCAGCCATCACTGTTAGCGTGGACCAACCCACAATAACATGCAGCCATCACTGTTAGCGTGGACCAACCCACACTAACATGCAGCCATCACTGTTCATGTGTACAAACCCACACTAACATGCAGCCATCACTGTTAGCGTGGACCAACCCACACTAACATGCAGCCATCACTGTTCATGTGCACAAACCCACACTAACATGCAGCCATCACTGTTAGCGTGGACCAACCCACAATAACATGCAGCCATCACTGTTCATGTGTACAAACCCACAATAACATGCAGCCATCACTGTTAGCGTGGACCAACCCACACTAACATGCAGCCTTCACTGTTAGCGTGGACAAACCCACACTGACATGCAGCCATCACTGTTCATGTGTACAAACCCACACTAACATGCAGCCATCACTGTTAGCGTGGACCAACCCACACTAACATGCAGCCTTCACTGTTAGCGTGGACAAACCCACACTAACATGCAGCCATCACTGTTCATGTGCACAAACCCACACTAACATGCAGCCATCACTGTTCATGTGTACAAACCCACACTAACATGCAGCCATCACTGTTCATGTGTACAAACCCACACTAACATGCAGCCATCAGTGTTAGCGTGGACCAACCCACACTAACATGCAGCCTTCACTGTTAGCGTGGACAAACCCACACTAACATGCAGCCATCACTGTTCATGTGCACAAACCCACACTAACATGCAGCCATCACTGTTCATGTGTACAAACCCACACTAACATGCAGCCATCACTGTTCATGTGTACAAACCCACACTAACATGCAGCCATCACTGTTAGCGTGGACCAACCCACACTAACATGCAGCCTTCACTGTTAGCGTGGACAAACCCACACTAACATGCAGCCATCACTGTTCATGTGCACAAACCCACACTAACATGCAGCCATCACTGTTCATGTGTACAAACCCACACTAACATGCAGCCATCACTGTTCATGTGCACAAACCCACACTAACATGCAGCCATCACTGTTCATGTGTACAAACCCACACTAACATGCAGCCATCACTGTTAGCGTGGACCAACCCACACTAACATGCAGCCTTCACTGTTAGCGTGGACAAACCCACACTGACATGCCGCCATCACTGTTCGTGTGCACAAACCCACACTAACATGCAGCCATCACTGTTCATGTGCACAAACCCACACTAACATGCAGCCATCACTGTTCATGTGTACAAACCCACACTAACATGCAGCCATCACTGTTAGCGTGGACCAACCCACACTAACATGCAGCCTTCACTGTTAGCGTGGACAAACCCACACTAACATGCAGCCTTCACTGTTGGTGTGTTCAAACCCACACTAACATGCAGCCATCACTGTTCATGTGTACAAACCCACACTAACATGCAGCCTTCACTGTTCATGTGTACAAACCCACACTAACATGCAGCCATCACTGTTAGCGTGGACCAACCCACACTAACATGCAGCCTTCACTGTTAGCGTGGACAAACCCACACTAACATGCCGCCATCACTGTTCGTGTGCACAAACCCACACTAACATGCAGCCATCACTGTTCATGTGCACAAACCCACACTAACATGCAGCCATCACTGTTCATGTGTACAAACCCACACTAACATGCAGCCATCACTGTTAGCGTGGACCAACCCACACTAACATGCAGCCATCACTGTTAGCGTGGACAAACCCACACTAACATGCAGCCATCACTGTTAGCGTGGACAAACCCACACTAACATGCAGCCATCACTGTTAGCGTGGACCAACCCACACTAACATGCAGCCATCACTGTTCGTGTGTACAAACCCACACTAACATGCAGCCTTCACTGTTGGTGTGTTCAAACCCACACTAACATGCAGCCTTCACTGTTGGTGTGTTCAAACCCACACTAACATGCAGCCTTCACTGTTGGTGTGTTCAAACCCACACTAACATGCAGCCATCACTGTTAGCGTGGACAAACCCACACTAACATGCAGCCATCACTGTTCGTGTGCACAAACCCACACTAACATGCAGCCATCACTGTTCATGTGTACAAACCCACACTAACATGCAGCCATCACTGTTAGCGTGGACCAACCCACACTAACATGCAGCCTTCACTGTTAGCGTGGACAAACCCACACTAACATGCAGCCATCACTGTTCGTGTGCACAAACCCACACTAACATGCAGCCATCACTGTTCATGTGTACAAACCCACACTAACATGCAGCCATCACTGTTCATGTGTACAAACCCACACTAACATGCAGCCATCACTGTTAGCGTGGACCAACCCACACTAACATGCGGCCATCACTGTTAGCATGGACAAACCCTCACTAACATGCAGCCATCACTGTTCATGTGCACAAACCCACACTAACATGCAGCCATCACTGTTAGCGTGGACCAACCCACACTAACATGCAGCCATCACTGTTCGTGTGTACAAACCCACACTAACATGCAGCCTTCACTGTTGGTGTGTTCAAACCCACACTAACATGCAGCCTTCACTGTTGGTGTGTTCAAACCCACACTAACATGCAGCCTTCACTGTTGGTGTGTTCAAACCCACACTAACATGCAGCCATCACTGTTAGCGTGGACAAACCCACACTAACATGCAGCCATCACTGTTCGTGTGTACAAACCCACACTAACATGCAGCCATCACTGTTAGCGTGGACCAACCCACACTAACATGCAGCCTTCACTGTTAGCGTGGACAAACCCACACTAACATGCAGCCATCACTGTTCGTGTGCACAAACCCACACTAACATGCAGCCATCACTGTTCATGTGCACAAACCCACACTAACATGCAGCCATCACTGTTCATGTGTACAAACCCACACTAACATGCAGCCATCACTGTTAGCGTGGACCAACCCACACTAACATGCAGCCATCACTGTTAGCGTGGACAAACCCACACTAACATGCAGCCATCACTGTTAGCGTGGACAAACCCACACTAACATGCAGCCATCACTGTTAGCGTGGACCAACCCACACTAACATGCAGCCATCACTGTTCGTGTGTACAAACCCACACTAACATGCAGCCTTCACTGTTGGTGTGTTCAAACCCACACTAACATGCAGCCTTCACTGTTGGTGTGTTCAAACCCACACTAACATGCAGCCTTCACTGTTGGTGTGTTCAAACCCACACTAACATGCAGCCATCACTGTTAGCGTGGACAAACCCACACTAACATGCAGCCATCACTGTTCGTGTGTACAAACCCACACTAACATGCAGCCATCACTGTTCGTGTGTACAAACCCACACTAACATGCAGCCTTCACTGTTAGCATGGACAAACCCACACTAACATGCAGCCTTCACTGTTAGCATGGACAAACCCACACTAACATGCAGCCTTCACTGTTAGCATGGACAAACCCACAATAACATGCAGCCATCACTCTTCGTGTGTACAAACCCACACTAACATGCAGCCACCACTGTTAGCGTGGACAAACCCACACTAACATGCAGCCACCACTGTTAGCGTGGACAAACCCACACTAACATGCAGCCACCACTGTTAGCGTGGACCAACCCCACAGTAACAGTGGTGAGGAGGGTCAAACACGAGACGTTTTCTCCTGAGGACCCAGACCACGGGAGTCCCATGAGGACCCCCTGTGGTCGGGGTGTGTGTTGCTTTAGAGCGAGCCCAGTGGAGGAAGGTATTGTCAGGACAGTGCTGGTCTATTCATCCATTCATCCACGTTAAGCCTCGTCTATTTAGCCTCTTTTCTTTTTTTGTCTTCTTTTTCCATCAAGACCCTTGAACCATCGTTACACTCCGAGTGAGTTTGTTTTAATTGAAACCAAAGTCCTCCAACAGCCCGCAGGCCATTGTTATTTCTTTGGTTTCTTCTCGTTTAATGGCGCCATAAGCTCCCATCATTCCCGGATTTAGCGAAAGGAATGAACTCCAGATCATTTTTAAACACGTTTGTGAGTCATAGCCCAAAAAGGCCACTAGCATTGGCTGTGCTAAAGCTAGCAGCTGTGCGTCGCGAGGCATGTTTACGCTGCGCTAATCGTATTTATATGTCCTGTACTGTACACACCGAGACCGCACACACTGCAGAGGAAACATACCAGAGAGACTAATGGTGGCGCGTTAGTTAGACTTGTTCTGGAGATGGTGAGCCCCATTCCTCTGGTGTGTGTTTACCCAGAGACCCCTGTGATGGATAGTGATTTGGGTGATGTTATCGCCCCTGAGCATCACAGTAGACCACTGGTCAGCATGCGCTCTGTGTGGGATTAGTCCATTTATTGTCCATCCATCTGCTTTGATTAGGCTTTATTGTGATCTAGTAAGACCCACACTCTCCCTCTCACACAGACACACACACACACACGCACGCGCGCACACACACACACACACACACACCACACGTGTACATGCGTGTACATGGAGGGGTACGGCGTGGTAGGGGAGAAGTCCTACTGCTGCCTGCCTCTTGAGGAGAACCAGACCCTACATTAGCTCTTCTCCTTCTGTTCTGTCAGGCCTGCAAGTCTCACCAGGACCATAGAGAGGAACCTCCCACAGGTCTGAACCTTTCCTTCACTGAGACTCAAGTATTCATTATTATAACCTACTATTATTCTTTCTTTTATTGGAGTGGTACGATGTGTCTCTGCAAGCAGTGCGACAGGCTGATTACGACCTCATGGCTGATAACTATATATATATATATATATATATATATATATATATAGATAACTGTATATGTATATATATATATATATATATATATATATATATATATATACATATACAGTTATCTATATATATCTATAGCTATACATTATATAGTTACATAGCTGTACTCCCATTGCTTGTCTCCACCACAGAGTACCACTGTTTGCGTCACAGAGACCGTAGGAAAGACTCAGTGGACACCCGGTCACTCAGCTCGCGGGGCAGTGATGGTGAGGAGACCTCTTCGTCCTGATTCATGTCCTCCAGCCCCAGCCTGCTCACTTCACTTCCCACTCATAACTCATAAGCCTGAGAGACAACTGGGTTCTACATTTGGAGTTGAACTTTGATTGTATCTGGATTCCGGAACGTTCCGTGTAAACAGAGGGCTCAGCCTGGCGACAGGCAGCTCACGAGAAATCCCTGTTGGATTCCCCACTGCCCGTCATGTTTAGTAATAGAAGGTGTTTCATCGTATTTCTGGTATATTATGATAACCATGTATTCAACATATTATAACCATGTATTCCAAATCTACCTAACAATATTACAATATATCTACCTAGCAATATTAGTTCATAAGTGTAGCATATGTTGACATGCTGGCTGGTTTCACATGATGGAGATGAAGGACCTAGCAGACCATTGATGTGATCGAGAGGTCAGAGGTCTCACACATCTGCTTGTCTCCTGCAGCCCCCAGTCTGCACAGCCGGAGGTACTCCTCGGTCGCCCGGATTCACTCCATGACCATCGAGGCTCCCATCACCAAGGTAACCGCGCTGTGTGGTCATCATCACACACTTAGGAGGTTCTTCGTGTCGTCCACTAATCGTTTTAAACACTGGAACCTTAGCTCTGTCCAAAACTATCTGGTGTGATGCCCTCACACACACACACATTGAGTCTGAAGTCTGAAGAAGGCATATTAATGCACATTAAGGGTTGACATGCAACCAGTGACATTGTTTAACGTATGTACAGGAGGTCACCAGATGTCTCTGCCTCCCAGCATGTGACTGGAGGTTGTTAATGTACTGTATGTCTGTTCTGCCCTGACCGTCATGTTATCATCACATGCTGGCAGAAAGAATAGGCATTCTGTTTGCTGTCCGCCCCTGTGATGTGGTGGAGTGTTTGTTCTGTGTGTGTGTGTGTGTGTGTTGTGTGTGTGTGTGTGTGTTTGTGTGTGTGTGTGTGTGTGTGTGTGTGTGTGTGTGTGTGTGTGTGTGTGTGTGTGAGTATATTGTTCCACTCCGGTGGTAAGCCCTCAAAGTCCTCAAAGTCCTCAAAGTCCTCAAAGTGCTCATACGGCCACACTGACCGGTCCAGGTGATCAACATCATCAACGCGGCCCAGGAGAGCAGCCCAGTGGTGGTGGCGGAGGCCCTGGACCGGGTCCTGGAGATCCTGCGGACCACGGAGCTGTACTCCCCCCAGCTGGCCTCCAAGGAGGATGACCCCCACACCAATGACCTGGTGGGGGGTCTCATGAGCGTAAGACCCCCAGTATTTATGTGTGTGTGAACGTGTGTATTCATGTGTGTGTGTGAACGTGTGTATTCATCTGTGTGTGTGAACGTGTGTATTCATCTGTGTGTGTGAACATGTGTATTCATGTGTGTATTCATGTGTGTGTGTGTGAACTCAGTCATTCAATTTGACTCAGAGTCAGTTGTAGATGTGATATGTAGTTTTTCTTCAAGATTTTGCTGCATGTATTTATAATCTATTTATATATCTATTTATTTTATCTATTTATAATATAATTATGTAATAATGTAAGAAACCAATGGTGTGTGTATGTGTGTGTGTATATACTGTATGTATATATATACTGTACTTCCTGTAACACCATGTTGGTAGTGGTCATATTACTACTGGGAAGGTCTTTCCTCAGTGGGCCAGGCTCCATCACCATGGTTACCTCATTAGGCGATGGAAAGTGGCTGAGCACCATTGATTAGCATTAAAACCTCCCGGTTCAGTTTGGTTTGTGTTGGAAAGTGTGGATTTGAAACCAGGCTTGGTTCTGTTCCCCCAGGACGGGCTGCGGAGGCTCTCTGGAAACGAATACGTGTTTTCCAAAAGTAAGAGTCAAAAACATTACCTTAACGGTGATATAACATGAGCTTCACTACTATCCTGATTACTGTATTATCTGCATTAGTATGATGACATAACATGCTATGTAATCATTAAGATCTGACATTTTAATTTGCATCCAAAGTTCAACAACTGCATGTGTTAACGTCAGACATTAATGACATTTTGTCCTAAAAATACAGCACTTGAAGTAATTTGTGTGTGTGTGTGTGTGTGTGTGTTTGTGCATTGGTGTGTGTGCCTAATGGTACGTGTGTGTGTTTGTGTGTGTGTGTGTGTGTGTGCGTTGGTGTGTATGTGTGTGTGTGTGTGTGTGTGTGTGTGTGTGTGTGTGTGTGCCTGTGTGTGTGTGTGTGTGTATATGTGTGTGTGTGTGTGTGTGTGTGTGTGTGTGTGTGTGTGTGTGTGTGTGTGTGTGTGTGTGTGTGTGTGTGTATGTGTGTGTGTGTGTGTGTGTGTGCCAGACATGAGCCAGGGTCCGCTCTCCATCCCAGTGACCCTGAACGACATCCCCCAGTCCATCGCTGACCTGCTGGCTGACGAAGACCACTGGGACTTCAACATCCTGGGGCTGGAGGAGGCCACTCACAAGAGGTACAGAACCACTCACAAGAGGTACAGAACCACTCATAGGAGGTACAGAACCACTCACAAGAGGTACAGAACCACTCACAGGAGGTACAGAACCACTCACAAGAGGTACAGAACCACTCACAGGAGGTACAGAACCACTCACAGGAAGTACAGAACCACTCACAGGAGGTACAGAACCTCACCGGATGTACAGAACCACTCACAAGAGGTACAGAACCACTCACAAGAGGTACAGAACCACTCACAGGAGGTACAGAACCACTCACAGGAAGTACAGAACCACTCACAGGAGGTACAGAACCTCACCGGATGTACAGAACCACTCACAAGAGGTACAGAACCACTCACAAGAGGTACAGAACCACTCACAGGAAGTACAGAACCACTCACAAGAGGTACAGAACCACTCACAGGAGGTACAGAACCTCACAGGAAGTACAGAACCACTCACAAGAGGTACAGAACCACTCACAGGAAGTACAGAACCACTCACAAGAGGTACAGAACCACTCACAGGAAGTACAGAACCACTCACAAGAGGTACAGAACCACTCACAGGAAGTACAGAACCACTCACAAGAGGTACAGAACCACACACATGAGGTACAGAACCTCACAGGAAGTACAGAACCACTCACAAGAGGTACAGAACCTCACAGGAAGTACAGAACCACTCACGGGAGGTACAGAACCACACACAAGAGGTACAGAACCACTCACAAGAGGTACAGAACCAGACACAGGAAGTACAGAACCACTCACGGGAGGTACAGAACCACTCACAAGAGGTACAGAACCACTCACAGGAAGAACAGAACCACTCACAAGAGGTACAGAACCACTCACAGGAGGTACAGAACCACTCACAAGAGGTACAGAACCACACAGGAGGTACAGAACCACTCACAGGAAGTACAGAACCACTCACAAGAGGTACAGAACCACTCACAAGAGGTACAGAACCACACAGGAGGTACAGAACCACTCACAAGAGGTACAGAACCACACACATGAGGTACAGAACCACTCATAGGAGGTACAGAACCTCACCGGATGTATAGAACCACACAGGAGGTACAGAACCACTCACAAGAGGTACAGAACCACTCACAAGAGGTACAGAACCACTCACAAGAGGTACAGAACCAGACACAAGAGGTACAGAACCACTCACAAGAGGTACAGAACCACTCACAAGAGGTACAGAACCTCACAGGAAGTAAAGAACCACTCACAAGAGGTACAGAACCACTCACAGGAAGTACAGAACCATGCAGGAGGTACAGAACTACACAGGAGGTACAGAACCACACACATGAGGTACAGAACCACACATGCCGTCTGAGGCTGATCAACTCCAGGGTAGGCCCTTTATTTTAGAAGCTTATTTTGTTCAGTAATCTTCAGCTGTCGCAGACCTGTAATAAGCCCGCCCGCAGAAATGATGGGATGGCCTACCTGTCTGTCTTCCAACCCCGGCTACCTGCACTCTGCCCCTCCTCTCATCGAGCATGACCGGAGTCTCCCTTGAGGCTAGCAGAACTGTTGCTAACGCTAGCGAGCTAGTCAGGTGTTTTGGGGGAGTGGCTTCTGAGGGTGGCCTCATGTGACATGTGACCCCCCAGACCTCTGACCTACCTGGGCCTGAAGATCTTCACGGGGCTGGGCGTGTGTGAGTTCCTCAGCTGCTCTGAGGCCACGCTGCGCTCCTGGCTGCAGGTGATGGAGGCCAGCTACCACGCCTCCAACTCCTACCACAACTCCACGCACGCCGCTGATGTCCTGCACGCCACCGCCTACTTCCTACGCAAGGAGAGGGTCAAGGTGAGTAGGTCCCCGTGTAGGCCTCGTGGAGCAGGAGATGCCATGAGAGTCTCTGAACACACGCATGTTCCTAAGAAGTAAAGACTGGTCCTTTTGGGTTGTGAAATACAAAACGTGGTAGATATTATATATATATATATTTATTTATTGTAGACATGGTTTGTAGCTATGCAGTTAAATACATGTGTGCACCAACAAACCAGAATTGGGTTTCACATTAAATCTTTTTGTATTTCCAATTGCAATCCTATTTTAGCCTTTGTAACCAGAATGGTACTGCATCTGGTTCTGATGCAGCCCTAATGGACTAATGTATATCACCAGTGTACAGACGTATTTTCTCTGCCGGAGAGTCATGTGCTGGTGTTTTAATGAGCTGTCTCTGTCCCACTAAAATGGTGGGACATTGGATCCTTGTGTTGAACCGCAAATAGTCAGGGCACCCTGCAGGGCAGGCCCTGGTTGACACTAATAAATGTTCCTTTAGATGTTTTGTCTGCTTGGAAGATTTTAGGGTTTGTGTTGTAACCAAGCCTAATCTGGAGTTGAACGGGACCACTTTGTTCTGCCTGCTTTGTCTTAAGCAGTAAAGTAACTACACTTTTATTGCATCATGCTGTCGTTGTTGTGTGTGTGTGTGTCCACAGTCAGGTCAGATGCTAATGCTTTACTATGTATAGCCTACTAAGTAGGGTATGTGCCCTATCATATAACATGTGACAGCCATATAACCAGTGGGCCGGGGAAGAGGACAGGTCATCACACAATCACCGCGGTTACTGAACGTTTGAGTTGGGAATCGAACTCGAGCTCTGGTTCTCCTCCAGAACATTCTGGACCAGCTGGACGTGGTGGCGGCGCTGATCGCGGCCACCGTGCACGACCTGGACCACCCGGGCAGGACTAACTCCTTCCTGTGCAACGCGGGCAGCGAGCTGGCCGTCCTGTACAACGACACCGCCGTGCTGGAGAGCCACCACGCCGCGCTGGCCTTCCAGCTCACCAGCCGGGACAACAAGAGCAACATCTTCAAGAACCTCGACAGGTCAAGGGTCCCTCCACACCTTCTGTCTGGTGTCACTTCATCATTCGGTCTGACGTTCTGAGCCGTTTTCCGACCCTAACCCTAACCCTGACCCTAACCCTGAACTTGACCCTAACCCTAACCCTGACCCTAACCATAACCCTGACCCTAACCATAACCCTGACCCTAACCGTAACACTGACCCTAACCTTAACCCTGACCCTGACCCTGACCCTAACCCTGAACCTGACCCTAACCCTAACCCTGACCCTAAACATAACCCTGACCCTAACCCTAACCCTGACCCTAACCCTAACCCTGACCCTAAACATAACCCTGACCCTAACCATAACCCTGACCCTAACCCTAACACTGACCCTGGCCCTAAAACTGACCCTGACCCTAACCCTAACCCTAACCCTGACTCACTGCCTGCAGGACCCAGTTCCGAACGCTGCGCCAGGCCATCATAGACATGGTGCTGGCCACCGAGATGACCCGACACTTTGAGCACGTCAACAAGTTTGTCAACAGCATCAACAAGCCCATGGCTGCCATCGAGGAGTCCTCTAGCGTAAGTCTCACACCATAGGGTCTGCCTGGAGAGTCAGTACCATACTGTAGAGTCTGCACCACACCATAGAGTCTGCCTCTAGAGTCAGTGCCATACTGTAGAGTCTGCACCACACCATAGAGTCTGCCTCTAGAGTCAGTGCCATACTATAGAGTCTGCCTCTAGAGTCAGTACCATACTGTAGAGTCTGCACCACACCATGGAGTCTGCCTCTAGAGTCAGTGCCATACTATAGAGTCTTCCTCTGGAGTCAGTACTCAAATTGGTGTTGTATTGACTATATTTACAACTTCAAGAGAAGTATAAAGTGTCTATAAAGGATAAAGTGTGTTTTATTGACTAAGTATACAGAGAAGTATTTATGTACCGGTATATAGAGAAGTATGAAGTATTGTATGGACTATGTATACAGAGAAGAATAAAGTATTGTGTGGACTACGTATACAGAGAAGTATAAAGTATTCTATGGACTACATATACAGAGAAGTATAAAGTATTTTATTGACTACGTATACAGAGAAGTATAAAGTATTTTATTGACTACATATACAGAGAAGTATAAAGTATTCTATGGACTACGTATACAGAGAAGTATAAAGTATTGTATGGACTACGTATACAGAGAAGTATAAAGTATTTTATTGACTACATATACAGAGAAGTATAAAGTATTCTGTGGACTACGTATACAGAGAAGTATAAAGTATTCTATGGACTACGTACACAGAGAAGTATAAAGTATTTTATGGACTACTTATACAGAGAAGTATAAAGTATTCTATGGAATACATATACAGAGAAGTATAAAGTATTTTACTGACTACATATACAGAGAAATATAAAGTATTTCATTGACTACATATACAGAGAAGTATAAAGTATTTCATTGACTACATATACAGAGAAGTATAAAGTATTTTATTGACTACATATACAGAGATGTATAAAGTATTCTGTGGACTACATATACAGAGAAGCCACGTCACCGGCTCCATGTTGTTCTCCACAGAACGAGAACAACGGCAGCCAGGACAGCATCAGGAGTTCTCCGGAGAACCGCCTGCTGATCAAGAGGATGATGATCAAGTGTGCGGACGTGGCCAACCCCTGCCGGCCGCTGGAGCTGTGCATCGAGTGGGCGGGACGCATCTCGGAGGAGTACTTCGCTCAGGTTGGTGGGAGCCAGCTTGACGGACAACTCAGGAACACCAATCAGGACGGTCTTACCTTCCGATTGGTGTTAAAGTGCATGCGGTCTTGCGCAAGGCGTTTGTACAAAGTTAATCTCCTGACGTACAGAACAGTTGCACATACATAGTCTTATTTTAAGGTATTCTACGATAACACTCAAAAAAGACTTGTGAGATAGTAGTCAACTTTCATGATCTCACAGCTTCAACACTTAAACTTAACTTAAATCAAGGCCTGTGAAGGAGGTGATCTCTACGACAGGACTCGTTAAGCCTCTGCTAAAGCCCCTCACCAGTCTATGTGCCCCCCCGTGCCCCCCCAGACCGACGAGGAAAAGATGCAGGGTCTGCCCGTGGTCATGCCCGTCTTCGACAGGAACACCTGCAGCGTGCCCAAGTCCCAGATCTCCTTCATCGACTACTTCATCACCGACATGTTTGACGCCTGGGATGGTAGGCCCGTCACTCACTCACTCACTCGCTCACCCGTTCACTCATTCACTTGTTCACCCGTTCATATTAATTGTTGGCTGCGTAGTTTTCTGGGGAACGTCGTGTGTACTCAGTGGGTACTAAAGTGGGGTAAGTCTGAGTTCAGTTCGTCCCTGTTCACTTTGATCGGGGGGACAGCCGAGGCCTGCTAAGCCGAGTGGTGTGAGAAGGTATACCCACAGAGTAGTCCAGAGTGTTCCAGTTCATGGAGAACCACTGTTTGTTCTCCTCATCCTCCCGTTCAACGCCCTTCTTTCTGACATGCTACAGCTGAACATGAGACTTCCTTGGAAAGGAATCTGAGGAGGACTGGGGTCATCTTCACCACCATTCCCACTGCCTCGATGCGCCCCGTGGGGACTTTCTTGTTTACTGCAAACCCCAAACGTAATGGAAAGCCCCACAGTGCCATTGGGGGATAGTGTGTGTGTGTGGGGGGGGGGGGGGGGGGGGTGAGATTCAGCAGAATCCTCAGCCTCACATCTTTGTCATCATCATCGTTCACATCATCACCATTAGGGAGAGGATGTGGGTTAAAGGAGCTCTTGGTTTTTTATGAGTGCAGGCCTCTCTCAACGTTCCCCAGTGGGAATCGAACCCTAACCCTGTGTGTGTGTGTGTGTGTGTGTGTGTGTGTGTGTGTGTGTGTGTGTATGTGTATGTGAGTGTGTGTGTGTGTGTGTGTGTATGTGTATGTGTATGTGTATGTGTGTGTGTGTGTGCGTGCGTGCGTGCGTGCGTGCGTGTGTGCGTGCGTGCGTGTGTGCGTGCGTGCGTGCGTGCGTGTGTGCGTGCGTGCGTGCGTGTGTGCGTGCGTGCGTGCGTGTGTGTGTGTGTGTGTGTGTGTCAGCATTCGCCAGCCTCCCCGGCCTGATGGAGCACCTGTCTGAGAACTACAAGTACTGGAAGGACCTGGACGAGATGAAGTGCAAGAGTTTACGCCCTCCGCCGTCTCCTTGACCTCCGCCTTCTCCCCCCCGGACCTCCCTCCTCCTACGTCACCACGTGACCGTGTGACCACGTGACCATGTGACTAGTACGTCTGCACGGACCAGCACTGAGGCCCATGGTACAAAGCCAACAGGCTTGATTATGGAGGAACCACACGTTCCTCTGTGTTCTACTTTGACTGGAACTCTCTTGGGGCCGACCTGGAGGGTTCCTTTGTCAGACTCCTCCTCCATGTTCCGTTCTGGTGGTCCGTGGGGCTTCAGAACAAACGGACCCTCAAAGCAGTTTGAACTGGACGGGCGTTTCCTGCCTGCCCTTCCTTCAGAGTTTGGATTTGTGACGTTAAGAGAATCAAGGACTGGTTCTGGACCGGACGGCCGGCCCACAGTCTTCATCACACGAGCAACGGACCAGGCCAGAACCACTGCACTTTAGATGATGGTTGTTGAGCTATCATGGGTTTAGTATTATTTATTTTATTATTAATAATAATGGTAATAATAATAATAATAATAATATTACTACCCTGTAATATGAAAGAGTTTTTAAACAAGAATGAAAACAGGTTAGTTGTTGACGGCGTTCTCACAGCGTCTCGGCCCTTTCTGTACCATTTCCTGTCGTCCTGTTGGATTGTTTTACTATAATTGTGACAGCAGTCCTGTTAAACCTACACTTTGTCATTTTTGCAAGCTGGCAGTCTCTAGCGGTGTGAGTTGTCCCTGCAGTTACAGTGAAGTCATTCCACATTTTTCACTGTGATTTTCCCCACAGTGGTACACCCAGAAAAAACAAGAAATGACAGTGAAAAACTCACGGCACACTACAACGCCGTCTAAATCAGACCGACAACTTTCAGGTGTCCTGTCCCCTTCACTCTAGGTCCGACCACATCTCAATCAAAAGGTTACAGTAGTGTTTCTAATCAGCCCCTCTGGGGGCTGGAGGTTCAACATGTAATCCTGCCTTGGTGTCCGTGAAGATGACTGGCCACCGGAGGAAATATTTCCACCTCGATCTCTTCGCTGGGGTAATGAGAAGATATCTCCTGCCTCTCAGATGTCTGCTGTGTAAACTCTGCTGTGTTGATCATTGTTAATGTTTTGACCCTTAAACAGATGGCACACATCACAGCCATCTAAGCGTACCTTGTTTTAGCATAAAGGCCTATATATATGTATATATTTATTATATAATGTCTTACGGCCTTGACTGTCTCTCTGTGCAGGTGTCCCTATAGTTTCATTTTTAGTCATGCAGGGTTGGATTCTCTACGGACGCAGACTGGGGGATTCTCCTTCCATGTCAAACCGTGCGTTTTCCTTCAGGACATGTTGAAATTAAGTCAATGTGGAACCAATGTCGTGTACATTGGTTCCACATTGACTTTGGTTCGACCCAACAAGAACAACGTGGCCCCGAACCTCCAACCATCAGTCTCATGTCTTCATTGTGCGTGTTGTTGTCTGGTTTTGTCAGAAGGTTCTCCCACGGCAAGCCTTTGACTTTGGGCCGCAGCGCCATGCAGAAGATCTCCACCGTGACCGTCCAAGAACCTCCTGGAACACTTTTAGCCCTCGTTTGTTTGTCTCTTTCTCGACAAGTCACACGCAAACTGTATGCCGTTTTGTAATAAAAAAAACTATTCAAAACAACCCCCAAGCAGAATTGTTGTTAAGAGGAGAGCTTCACTATGAATAGGTTCACTATTGACCGGTTGTTGGTTTCAATGTGAGTGAATGCTGGGAGCTTTTAGCTGCTGGTGTCCTAAAGCCCTTCACACATTCTGGGCTTATTTGTCAAAAAGAGACGGTCAGCTGAAGCTGGGGTGAAACTAAATAGTTGGAATGGAAAATAGAATGACAAAACTGAATTGATTTTCAAAATACACTCATGTAAACGGAGAAATACATCTTGATAAACAATAGCAATCGACAGAAAACGACACACCAAATGAATAACAAAACAGACTCGCTGCCGTGGCTTCCTGAGGCCTTACAGAAGGCTTGAGGAAGACCCACAGGGAACCAAATGTCCTCCATCTTCTACAGCCATGAGGGAAAGCCCAAGCATTGACTTCCTCCTTCTAGGTAATCTACTTCATGTTCCCTGTAGTTCACTTCCTGTTTTCAAGTAAAGCAATATGCTGACACAAAATAAACCACCCAGCGAATAATAATATAATAACAATAATAACATGACCGTCCATATCTTGCTTGATAATGATAATTATAATAATATGTACTTTATCAGTCCCAGGTAAGGTACAATCAACAATACAAACAATTAATAAATAAACAATTAGGATTATTAAAATATAAAGAAATGAAATATAAATATGACTTTTATTTTGGCACAACAATAATTCATACATTAATTCATACATTAAATACATCTTTGAACCAGTGACATCCAGCATTCTTCGTTAGTACAATACAAGCACATGTGGGAAATTAACCACCAAATAGGCACATAGACATAAAATATGAAACTGTTAAAAACATCACGTTTATCTTCCGGTGTAGCAAAAGGCAGCAGACATTTGTTGCATGTTGCTTCACTAAACAATACGAGTCCAGGCATCACGACGGAACAAAGAAATCTTTTCTTTTGGCGTCAACAGAAAATGCCCCGTGCAGTTCCTACGGCAACCGCTGGAGAGGACAACACTGCAAAGGATCATGGGAAGGCTCTCGGGCCACCCTACCAGCGCACCGCGGGGGGCCCGGCCTCCAGCCTCCTGAAGAGCTCCAGGCTGCGCAGGTGGGACTGCCTCTCGGCGTTCTTCCACAGGATCATCAGGTGGTCCGTGGAGCAGGTCACCAGCCCCCGCTCACCGAAACCCAGGAACATCTGAAGAAGACACCACGGAGAACATGAAACACACAACAACCTCCAACCTTAATGACCTGGCACTGTACTGTCTAACCCCTACCGGCTCCTTAACGACCGGTCTCTGTACTGTCTAACCCCTACTGGCTCCTTAATGACCCGTCTCTGTACTGTCTAACCCCTACCTGCTCCTTAATGACCTCTCTCTGTAATGACGTCCTTAATGACCCGTCTCTGTACTATCTAACCCCTACCGGCTCCTTAACAACCGGTCTCTGTACTGTCTAACCCCTACCGGCTCCTTAACGACCGGTCTCCGTACTGTCTAACCCCTACCGGCTCCTTAATGACCCGTCTCTGTACTGTCTAACCCCTACCTGCTCCTTAATGACCTCTCTCTGTAATGACGTCCTTAATGACCCGTCTCTGTACTGTCTAACCCCTACCTGCTCCTTAACGACCTGTCTCTGTACTGTCTAACCCCTACCTGCTCCTTGATTACGCTTGATTTCACACTGTTTCATCACAGTTACTTTCTAATTTTGTATATAGTATTTGTATATACTTTGTTGGTATGTTGGTATGTGCCTTGTTTTAGTTATTTATTATTTAATATTTATGTTTTTGCACTGAAGGGAGAGCTGTGCCTCAATTTCGTTGTGCCACCGTATTTTTTTATACTGTTGTACAATGACAATAAAGATTCTATTCTAATGACCTGTCTCTGTACTGTCTAACCCCTACCTGCTCCTTAATGACCTGGCTCTGTATTGTCTAACCCCTACCTACTCCTTAATGACCTGGCTCTGTACTGTCTAACCCCTACCTGCTCCTTAATGACCTGTCGCTGTACTGTCTAACCCCTACCTGCTCCTTAATGACCTGGCTCTGTACTGTCTAACCCCTACCTACTCCTTAATGACCCGTCTCTGTACTGTCTAACCCCTACCTGCTCCTTAATGACCTGTCTCTGTACTGTCTAACCCCTACCTGCTCCTTAACAAACTGGCTCTGTACTGTCTAACCCCTACCTGCTCCTTAATGACCCGTCTCTGTACTGTCTAACCCCTACCTGCTCCTTAACAACCTGTCTCTGTACTGTCTAACCCCTACCTGCTCCTTAATGACCTGTCTCTGTACTGTCTAACCCCTACCTGCTCCTTAATGACCTGTCTCTGCACTGTCTAACCCCTACCGGCTCCTTAATGACCTGTCTCTGTACTGTCTAACCCCTACCTGCCCCTTAAGCGCATTGGGTCCTAGAAATGCGCTATACAAGACTGATTTATTATTATTATTATAACGACGTGTCTCTGTCTAGCTACAGCTTTAAAAGAGACGTTGGGATCCGTGACCTCATACCTGGACCGCCCCCGAGTGGCCAATCAGATCCCCCGTCAGCTCGAGGGTCCTGATGTTGGGGAGGTCTGTGGTCTTCCTGGAGGGCGGCTCGGCCTGTTTCCCCGATCGGCCGAACGACCACATCCCAAAGAACCCTGAGGAGAGGCGGACGGTTCAGGAGGCCAGCGGGGCCATGACGATGATGGATGGATCATGAGGTGGACCTCGTGGTTTCAGGGGGGGGGGGGGGTGTACCTGGCGAGGCCGCCTCCGCAGGTAAAGGCAGGTCCTGCATCTCCCACATCCTCACACTGCCGTCTTCAGAACACGACATCAGCTCACTGCACACAAAACACAGAAACACAGCCGGGCGTCATGAGAACCTCCGCACACAGTGACACGCTGCAGTCACTCAGCTCGCCGTGGCAGACCTCTCTCCCTGCCGAGCAGGTGGGCTCCTGACCCCGGGTTAACACCGCGTCCCGGACCCCGGCTCTGCAGGGTTATGGATGGCTGTCAGCCAATGATACGCTCCGGCAACACGGTCGGTCGAAACAAATATGAGGCGAAAGGAACGCCCCGGATCTGAGACGTGAATCCAGTGTGGTCTGAGAGCAGCGCCATCCTCTCTCTCTCTGATCCACTGCTTTAGTCTTCGGACAGAAGCCTGCGACACCCGACCGGGGCGGTAGGCGCTGCGGTAGGCTGGCTCACCTGTCCGACAGCAGCATGGTGTGCAGGATGTTGGAGTCGTGCGCGGCCCTGCGGTAGGCCACCACCGTCTTGGTGAGCACGCTGTAGACGTACAGGCCGCTGCCTACTGCAGCGAGGATCAGCTGGAACACACGCACGCACGCACACACACACACACACAGACACGCACACGCACACACACACACACACAGGTGACCAAGTTGTATGTCGCATGTAGTTCCTCCAACAGCCAGACTAAAATGGGATTTCATTTGGTCATAACAGTTAGCCACACTCCTGATGTAGCTGTGGTCAGAAGCCACCGTCTCTCTCACCGTGCCGTCGCTGGTCAGATGCTGAATGGACATTTCGCAGGGCTTCGGCGAGCCCAGTCGGAGTTCGCTCTGGGCGTCGGCCTGGGACTCCTCCCACAGGATGTGCTCGTAGGCCAGGATGCTCCCGTCCACCGCGTCCCACAGGATGAGCTCGCCGGCGTGGGAGCCGCTGGCGAACACCGTGTCTGCGGAGGGACACTTTTAGAGGAGGTCGCCGAGTCCTGCACCAAGTCCTGCCGCGAGTCCTGCACTGAGTCCTGCACTGAGTCCTGCCCCGAGTCCTGTCCCTAGTCCTGTAGCGAGTCCTGCCGTGAGTCCTGCACTGAGTCCTGCCCCAAGTCCTGCACTGTGTCCTGCCCTGAGTCCTGCACTGACTCCTGCACTGAGTTCTGCCCCGAGTCCTTCCCCAAGTACTGCACTGTGTCCTGCCTTGAGTCCTGCTCGTCACTTCATTTCCATTCAGGGTTTGGAGCGCTGTGGCACCCCCTTGTGTGCACTAACTCCACGTGGAGGAGTCAGCGCAGGCAGATCCACGCCGAGTCCCGCAAAACTACTAATTTAGCAGTAAGTGATGAAGGCTGACTGTTGCTTTCACAAACTAGTGTGTGTGTGTGTGTGTGTGTGTGTGTGTGTGTGTGTGTGTGCGTGCGTGCGTGTGAGATAATCTGGTACAATGCATCCCTTGTGATTGACACTAAATGCCCTGTGGTACATTGTCCCTAACAAACCAGCGATACAAACAGAAGGCCCGGACCATTGACAGACAGAAGGGACCGGATGTTGTCCTGGTGGTCTAAGAGGCAGTGGACCAGGGAGAGGGTCCGGGGCTCAGCAGACGACAGCCTGTAGATGACTGAGACAGAACAACGTGTTCAGTATTTGACTAAATACTTCCAGTACTTTGGTTCTACCTGCTGGATCCTTCATGGGTCAGGCGAGGTCCCATGAAGGACCCATCAGGAGATCAGAGAAGATCTCACCAATCTGTTTATCCATGGCTGCTGCTACACAGTTCCTGGGCAGCTCTATGAGCGCTGTTATTCCTACAACACAGTGATCAATACACACGATCAGTCGTCAATCCTTCTGACTTCAAACTGATCAAGGACATGCGTCTGTGTTTTGGGTTAGCTTGTGTTTCTTACCGGTATCACTGTGGTTCTGATGCTGGACTTGGAGCTGGAAGTCTACGTCCCAGACACACAGCTCTGCTCCCCCGGACAGCCACACAGACTGATGTTCTAGCACCAGCAAACACTGAGGAACATGAAACCTATCATCACTAGTTCTCCTCAGAACAGAGACTGACGTTCTAGCACCAGCAAACACATAGAACATATCCTCACTAGGAACAAGGAAAACATGGGTGTCCACTCTGCCACCCCAATAGAACATAGAACATAGAAACTGGAATTGGTCCTGAAAACCATTCCTGATCAAAGAATGTAAAGAAGACATCGTTTTATCATTATAGTAATTATAATCATTAGAATAATACAACTAATACTGGGTGCCATAATAAATGGTTAGCAGCAATTTTAATGTTGACAAACATGAAATTGCTCATCGACTGGCAATACCCATTAATAAAAATGGTTCTAATAATAAAATGTATTATTATTATTATTATTATTATTATTATTATTAAGTAATAATCATTACCTTCACGGAAGACTGGAGATCTGAAATAGTCTGCACTCTGTTTCCTGTGTCTGGATCCCACAGCTGTTACCCAAGTGTTGAGGAAACATCACAGAGGAAGAAAAAAGAAAAACAGAGGAACCTAAAGTGTGCCTGAGCTGCGTTCCTACAGGACACGTTTCAAAGAGACACGGGGGATCAAACCTCACATGGAAGTGGGGAGGATTTCAATCACTGCTAATAATTATAAAATAAAACCTAAACTTAACGCTATTTGTAGCGGTCGTTGTGATCCTGTCTGCACTCAATAGGTTGAGCAAGGCATTAGCAGTGCCACGGTTAAGGGTTAAATACCCACTGAGGCCACCCCATGCTAAAATAAAGCATGCCTAGGTTACAGTATATCTTTATCAGTTTAGGGTTGTACATCACTACAACTCTCTTGAATGGTGTATGGCAATATGGCTGAATATCATTAAACGAACACCCCATGATGCATTCTGATGGACAATCCTTACTGTCATCAGGACGAGGTCTGAGGAGCTGATCAGTGGTTTGAAGGAGTGAATGAGTGACAAAGAGAGATAGAGAGACAGTGGGAGAGACAAAGACACAGAGAAAGAGAGAGAGAGAGAGGCAGAGGCAGAGAGACAGAGAAAGAGAGGCAGAGAGACCGAGAGAGAGAGACAGTGGGAGAGACAAAGACACAGAGAAAGAGAGAGAGAGAGAGGCAGAGGCAGAGAGACCGAGAGAGAGAGAGAGGCAGAGGCAGAGAGACCGAGAGAGAGAGACAGAAAGAGCTTTTGCTGGGGATACACTGAGGCTGCGGTCTGAGGAGGAGGTGAGCAGCGAGGTGTGCGCTGTGTCCCTGGAGACACGCGTCAGAGCGGCCATGGCTGTGATCTGCTGGGAGTGACCCCTCATCTCCAGGAGCTTCTCTCCTGTCTGGGACCACACACACACACACACACGCACACACACACACACATGCACACACACGCAGACACACACACACACACACACACACACACACACACAATACCTTGATGCTTCAATAAACTGCATGCATTATTCAAATGATTAATAATGACTCACGTTAGAGCATCCAATCAAAGGGCACACACAAGTTTTACAAAACAAAAGTAGCACTAATGTTCACCTCGATGTTCCAGACCAGAACCAGGCCATCGTCACCCGCAGAGGCGAACCTGGAGACAAGGACCACTCTGTGAGGGGAGCCCCCCCCGGGAGCTGCTCTCACAGACTAACAGACTGACGAGTGCTCACTATATGCATATGAATATACAACAATGCAGGACTACACAGATTGCTCACATCCATGAAGCAGATACAATCAAAACATGGCACTATCTATCCAATCTGATAAAAAAAACACAAAAGGATGGGATTATTTAGTGTCGGGGGGAGTTATCTGCCATATGTCCATCTACCCTGATAAAGCAGGAATATCTTTGCCACGGTGACCTCCGACCCCCAGGTTTCCACCTGATTGCAGCCTGATTCCAGACTCAACCGGAACAAACCCAGAGAACAGAGAGGGGAACGAGGCGGGGCAGACCAGAGGGCCAGCGTGGAGACACGCTGAAGACTTCAGAAGCAATTTGGACAGAAATTATGTGGCCTCTGCCCCGGTCCAGACCTGGGGGGGGGGGGGGGGGGGGGGGGGGGGGGGTCCAAGAGGAGGAGGTAGTTACCGGGGGTGACCAGGTGTGACTCCACAGGGGGAAACACACTCTCTCACACACACACACACACACACACACACAATCCCCGGTGTGTTTCCGCCGTGGCTGTGGGGGGACAGCAGCTGGGGCTGAGGGTCCACATGGCGTGTTTGAGGGGGAGGCAATGAGAGGTTTCGGGGGGGGGGGGGTGGGGGGGAGGGGTTAGGGTGGTGCTCCTGTCATGCTCTCTAAGCTCCGCTGCAGAACAGGATCTCATGTCAATCTGGGATTGGGTGGGGGTGGGGGTGGAAGGGGTGGAGGAGGGGGGGGGGGGGGGGGCGGGGGTGGGGGTGGCGGGTGGAAGGGGTGGAGGAGGGGGGGGGGGGGGGGGGGGGGGCTCCTCACCTTAAGTCATCAATCTGCACCAGAAATCGAACAATGTCGAAATGTCCTTTCAGCACCTGCAGCTCAGTGAACCAGTTTTTGGGCTGTTCCTCCCCAATGCACAAGACTGAGTTCTTCTTCAGACAGTTAGTGCATACATGGGGGGGGAGAGAGAGAGAGAGAGAGAGAGAGAGAGAGAGAGAGAGAGATTCACAAGCATACCCAAAGTATGACACAAAGCTCTGCTTGTCTCGCATGGTCAGATTGAGGTAGATAAATACCACTTTATTCATATATATAAAACCAGTGTGTGTGTGTGTGTGTGTGTGTGTGTGTGTGTGGCAGGTCTTACCTCGACAGCACGCTGAGCATCCCGACCACCCAGGATCCAGCGGAACATGACTGTGGGTCTGCAGATGTGATGTCACCTGGTCTGAGTCGCTGTGGAGCACCAGGTATTACAGAACAAACCAAATACAACACACCATACAGTATACAACAGACCACAACAGATGCAACACAATGCACACAACAGATACAAGACAACATAACACTTACAACATAACACACACAACAGATATGACACAACACAACACACACACAACAGTCACCATCAACAGAAGGACACTACTGCCCGACTACACGGGTATCTTACCTTGTCCTTTGACACCACTGGTTACAAGCAATAACGTGTCTTGCACCTGGAAGGAACGGGCCTGAGATGTTGTCTAGTTATCCTTCAGAGGACAGAACCATGACAGAGAACGTTTATGGAGGATTCCTTTAGAGAACAGAACCAAGACAGAACACATAGGGTGACCAACATCTACTATCACTGAGACACAACATCACGTGACTCCGCTACGGAAGCCCGTCAGTGCGGAAGTGACTGGCGCTTCTCTTAAAGGGGTATTGTTGTTATGTAGTGTCCGAACTGACCCCACCTTGTCCCCACCTGGCTGTGTTCCTCGGGAGGGTAGGCATGGGTGGTGCATGGAGGCAGGTTAACATAACACAGAGTACGGAGCTCAGGGTGCCATAGTCAGCAATACAGGTTAGGATGAATACACTCGACCTGCCACTAGATGGCAGTGGATAACAACCCCATGATATGACCAACGCTGTCAGGTCAGATCTGAAATGCTACAGAGAATTCACACACTGCATGCGATCCGTTTGTTGTGAAGCCACATTTGAACATTAGGCCTTGCATTGGACGAGCACTGATTTGTTTGTCACATTGTGAAACACGTAACCTGACCCTGTGTCTTCATCTTCGTTAGCCTTCCTCCCATTACTGACGATTTTAACTCCCCGCAAGACG
>JAXIVH010000017.1:3838343-3860843 GCA_036785325.1 Urophycis tenuis
TGACAAATTACCCAATAAAAAATAGGTTACCCGTTTCCACAAACTAATTAACCTGCGTGATAGTGAAACAAATTAGTACATTTATGTAATATTATTTCACATCTGCTGCTAGACTGCTAAATATTTTCCCTGTGCCTTGCCCTGTTTTCTCCTGTCTTCATGCAATCACAGTCACAACTGACGACGAGGTTATGAACACACACATGCACACTTTTTTTTTCTTTATATTTTTAAACTCATCGTAGAAAACACATTATTAACTCTATATTATATTATTATTCTGCCTGAGAAAATATAGTAAGTGGTCCCTTTTAGTCATTATGGAGCAATATAGACAAGAGAATAAGGTCAAACAAAACAACATAAACAGGCCTACGCCATAAAACATTGGCGACAGGAAAAACACATAAATAAAGATAAATAGATAAAAACCTGCATAGATATGGTTGGAATGTGAGTTAATATCACGATACCTTGTAACGTGAAGAAGGACGCCGCGTTCTCCAGCTTGTCATTTGGCTTGCCCGTTTTAACGCGTCATAAATTAAACCTCTGTGGGTTTACGGGCCAATCAGTCACACCCACTCACACCTTGGAGCACCGCGTGCGTGTGTGTGTGTGTGTGTGTGTGTGTGTGTGTGTGTGTGTGTGTGTGTGTGTGTGTGTTTGTGAATGTGTGGGGGGCGTTTACCTGTGTGTATGTGCATACGTGTGCGTGTGCGCGCGTGTGGTGAATGAACTCCGCGAGGAAAGTGATTTCCGGTGATGATGGGAGCATCGTTGTGGTGTTGGGACAGCCTCTAAAAGTGACAGCCTTCTGTCAGCCAGGTGATGACGTGCGGCTGAGGGGATGAAGATGTTTGTCCTTTAGAGGGGGTCTTGACAGCGGGGGGGCATCACGGGGCACTGCAGCAGCCAATCAAATCATATCCGCTCGCGGCGCCCTGGAAATGGATAGAAGGATAGTCTAACATCTCGAGCAGACCCGAAGAAGCGCCCTAAGGGTGGGACTGAGGGTCCGGGACATTTCCCTCAGGTTGCTTTGTTCTCAGAGTGTGTATTTGAAGTCAGGTTGAGTGCGTTTTGTCTCTCGGCTGTATTTTCATCTGTCGAGGGAAGAGATTTCTGTCGATTCCTCAAGAAGGCTCTGAGCAAAGGCCCCTTGAACATGTTCACCACCCAGACCCTCAGAGCTCACATGGGCTGATGTGGTTCAACCACAGTGTGCTGTAAACTAAGAACCAACGGGATTCGGTGGGTCCCTGCAAGTCCCGCAGTCTGTCTGTATGGGTCTGATGGTCGGCCACGTGTCCTGTACGAATACCATCTAATATATTCACATGCACTGACAACGCAATATGAATCCGGTCAGGGGAATACTAGCTATTGTCCAATCAGTGTGTGAACAGCCTCGCCTGATTCCTCAGCAGTAGGGTCGTCAAGGGGGGCTGACCTGGGTCCTCTCCCGGCCCGGGCCATGCAGGCGACGAGGCATTCCGACTAATACTCAGATTATGCGCAAAAAACTCAAACCTTTAAAAACTAAAGCACAAAACACACCATACACGCTAAATGACATGGACCAAAAGAACAGACGAACCAAACGAGCAGTGAAGAGAGGAATTAATAAACTTCAATTGTGATGAATAGATGCCCTTCAAATGGTTTTGATCCAACTCTAATCCTTGATCAATGAAGTGAGTGCAAACCTCCACCTTGTGTATATACTCTATATTATACGATATATTATGTATAGGCCTTAATGAACGATAGGCCTACATCTAACATCACGTTTCAAATATATTATGCAATCTACAAGACACTAGAAGTGTTTGACAAATGTCCTATGGAACATTTTCTTTCGTAATCGTATTTATTATTTTATGTTAAATTAAAATGACAGTGAAGCACCAAGGTTATCACGTCCTAGATGTCCGGACGCCTGTCTGCCTGGATGATAACGGACACAAACACAACAGTAATTCTTCTGTGTATCGTCGTGTAAACTGCAATGTGTCCACCCGTAATTATCCTGATCGGAACACATCATCACAATGATAGCCAATTTATAAATAATAGTTCATCACACCAATATGTGATGGAATCTATCACGCAACTCATCTTTGTTTCGCCAAGACGTTCCCAAGCCTGTGAAAGTTGATTTGACCTGACTGGTCCATGTCACGTACAGATGGATGGGTTAACGTGCACCCTAACCCCCTGGTGTGATGAAAACCCAGAGCGTGATGTTACCCCCGGACAGTCTACAGAGATGGGGGGGGGGGGCTTTCCTACATTTGAAAAAACAACAACTGTTGATTCGTGTTGTGACGTATGAAAATGATTTTTTTTTATTTAATCATTTACAGTAATTCATATAAACATGTCCATGAAACAAAATTATTCGTTTAAACATTTAAGAAATGTATATTCAATAAGCACAGACGATAATTTAGAACATAGGTTATCACAAACGGACCAAATGGGAACAAGATTCTGTCCGCTAGTCAAATATCCTCTAGAATCAGATTAAGGTCAATCGAAATGTCATCATTTATAATACCAACCGTTCTATTCGCCATGGCCAGCACATGCAGTGACGTTCCGTTTTGATTATTGATGATAATTGGCATCATTCTCGCGTTTTAATTCGCTCACGCTAATTGGCTTTTTTTTTTCTCCACACAAAAAAAGTCCCAGTCCCTTAAATTCCGCACGTGCACGCGCATGCCGTGGCCGCGGTGGCTGCATGCTGTGCTGAGAGAACTGGACCACTTCTGGCCAGCACCGGGTCAGAACTCCGAGGAACCTGAAGAATCTTCACAAATGACCGATCACTCAAAGAAAAGCGCACATCTTAAACCTGCTAGCAAAATGTGACGGGGTGTAAATTAAATAGGCCTACATAAATACATAAATAAATAAATAAATAAATACAATTAAACACATTTCAATGTGGCCTGCTTCAATAAATAACAGTTGTAGGCCTAATGCTACATGCGAAACAATAAATCCCCCCTTTATGTTGGACACAGGCCTTAACTTCCGCGTCCTTCATGTCGAGGACTCTCCTCGTCTCGCCGTACAAAACACGGCCAGGTCTTCATCTCCGTTTAGCGACCACAGCCAAGAACAACGGACCTCCATGGAGTCCTTCGTGAAGGTTGGATTGTTTGGGAAAACAAGAGCAGACGAATTGCTGTAAAGTGGAGGCGGGGGCGGGGGGGGGGGGGGGGGGGGGGGGGAGGGGAAGCAGACCGCACTTAGACCCCGCTGTAGTTTTGGGTGAGGACGGGTGAGGACGTGTTAGGTGAAGCTCATGGAGACTGTGTGCTCCAGGGCCTTGCGCCGCAGTGACGCGATGCTGGTCCCTCTCCACATGTCACTGTCCGGGGAGCTACAGAGCTGAGGCGACCCAGTCACGTTGGTCGGTCCGGAAAGGGACCCGGGTACCATGCCGGGAAAGGTGGGTTGGTATAGGTGGGACTGGAGCCCGGAACCATTAGAGGACATATTGGAGAGGCCCATGGAGTTGTGCGGCGGCCCTGCGCCCAGACTACACTGTGACAGCGACTGCGCCATGGCCTGCTGTCGACCGAGCGCCGGCGGCAGCTGGAGCTGGGACACGCCGGGCATCCCCGTGGTGGCCCAGCGAGTGTCGTTTGCGTGGAAAGAGCAAAGACTGTCGCCCATCGCTGCCGCGGCCGCGGCGGCGGAGGGGAACTGCTGCAGCCCGTGGTGGGTCGGCAGCAGGGTCCCCGGGCTCCGGAACACGTTGGTGGTCTTCTTGCGCTTCTTCCACTTGGCCCGTCGGTTCTGGAACCACACCTGGGCAGACGGGAGGGGGTTAGTGGGGGGAACACAAGCCGCGGCACTTCGTGCGTAATTCTTTCAGATCTGTCGCCGTGACGCTGCAAAGGAAGTCATCAAGCTGCATCTATAATTAAGATTTGTGATCGAACAATTGTGTAATGTGATTGATACATTGTAATTATTAGACCGATTTGACAAATCAAACAACTCTGCAATTTATCTTCATTATTTTGTTTTAAATCCATGGACAATTCAGCCTCTTCGGTGCCATGCATTGTAGCGATTCAAGGACACGAGCAACAATATATCAGTCACGAAATAAAATACGTTGGGAAACACAGACCTATTTTAGGTATAAAATCCATAGGAATATAATAGCCTATTTCGTGGTAAGCGAGGGTTGATGATTAATGTGAAGTTTTGGTTGAGAAAGCGGCGCGTCGAAATGAGAACAGGGCAATCTCACATTCTGCCGGTAACCCAGCCGTGAAATCCGACCCGAAATACATTACACTTCAAAAGGAAAAGAAAACGCGATTCCTCATTCTGTTTAAAAGACAGAGTGCGCTCTCTGCGCGGCCACCATTAAGACGTCGCCTGACAAGGCCATCACTAAACCGGGCCGCGCCGCTGCTGGGGGCGCACGCGCTATCCGGGCCATCGATCAGGCGCTTCATAAATGTTAATAGCCTATTTCCACACATTTTTATTTTATATAAATATCATGTTGATACTAAATCGACCCATGCAATAATAATAATGATGATCACGGAAATCGCTTCCCATGTGGATGACCGCAGCGTATTCTCTGTCGTTCAGAAACATTCTGTTCCGTTGGAGTCTTATCGCACGTATACAGCCTGTAAATGTTTCCTGTTGGCATCACGCTGTAGGCCAATTACAATAATTACAATAATTAAAATAAGTTACAATGACATCGGCGTGTGCGAATTTTTTGTACAATATATTATAGTCTGTCTATATTGTACAGTATCAGTACAATTGTGCAATTGTACAATTGTAGGCTACAATATAATTGTGTGAATTTTACTTTAAAGATGTGGCCACATTTTAAGACCTGTAATTTATATTTTAGGAGTAAGCTCATCTTTTATACATCTTTCTGTTTATTGGTAATTTGTAACGTAAACTGACCAAGGCCGTACATCTATTTGACGTGGTTTTAACAGCAGTATAACAGAGGTTTTAAACCAGAATAAAACCGTCCTATCTATTGTTCTTCATGCGGATTATTGACAAATGAAATACATTATTCTGTGAGTAGGGCCTTATTCTCTTTCATACCCAAATTATATTATTATATATAATACATTATATTATATTTTATATTATTATATTATAAACGAAATATTATAATTAAAACATTGTGTCATTGATTTTGATATTTTGATAGGCCTATTAGTGCATTTCATCGCATTGGAATGTAGTTTTAGGCTTTTGAAGAAAGAAAAATACAAATAACATAAATAAACAAAACTAAATCAAATATCTCCATGAAGGTGTGTATATATCTACCAGTAGGCCAGAGAGGAACACCGTTTTATCAGATATATTTTCTTACTTTAGCGGCTGAAATATCATATTTTACATTTTTTTCTAAACTTCTGTTTTTTTTTAACTCTTTTAACCTTGTGTCATTATAACGAACATAATAAAATATATACACCATATAAACCGATTTATGCCTCCGTCCTACCCGCACGTGAGGAGGACCTCGGTCAAACATCGTGAGCCCGTACCTGCACGCGGGACTCGGTGAGGCCGATGCGCAGCGCGAGCTCTTCTCTCATGAAGATGTCCGGGTAGTGAGTTTTGGCGAAGCTCCGCTCCAACTCGTTGAGCTGGGCCGGCGTGAAGCGGGTTCTGTGCCGCTTCTGTTTCTGGCTCTGCTGTCCTCCTCCGCCACTCTGGTTCGGGTTGTTCTGCTGCTGCTGTTGTTTCTCCGGCTCTCCTTTGGCGTGGACCTGCACCACAGACCCCCCGGTGGACGCCCCGGTGTTGATGTCATCTCCCGGCAGCATCGTCGCCCCTTCCACGTGTCCGTCCGACCCCGGGCCGAGCTCGGCGGGGTGCCCTGGGTCCCCGGGCCCGCCGCCTCCTCCACCGAGCCGACACTTCAGAGCCTCCCTGTGCCCCAGGAGCTCCGCCGCCGCGTCTTTCATCCCTGCGAACGACCAATCAAAAGCCGCGGTGAGACGCGCGAGAACAGCTCCCAACTCCCTGCACTATTTGTTGAGGAAAATTAAAAAGGGTTAGTGTGGGAAATATTTAACATTTTAACATTTTGTTTAAAGTTAGCAAGCGCTTTACACAACGATGCATTTAAAATAGAACATATTAGCAGTAAAGTAATTTACAGGACAATACACCAAATAGCAGAATCAAGAGGTAACATAAATATCGCATGCCAGCCTAAGACTCAAATATACTTAATTCATTTCGATTACGAAAAAAAAAGTGGTAAATCAAATTACGCAGTAATAAAATAGCTTAATTACGTTTCCAATAAATTAGTTCAATCACATTAAGACAATATAAGAAACAAATTGACAATTTTCAGAGCTTTGATTTAGAGGAGAAGGGCCTCCAGCTTACAGTAGAGTTGAAGACCGGAGTTTGGTGACGATAACTCACCGAGCCGAGCATCCAAGAGGTCGGCATGCGATAGCATTGCGCACCGCTCCAGGGCGAAATGCTATTCCAAAAAATCTCTAGGACTTTAACCTATTTAAGGAATATATATGGCCCTAAATGAAAGCAAATTCGGTTGTGGTTAAAATGGAGG
Source organism: Urophycis tenuis (assembly GCA_036785325.1). Taxonomy (NCBI): domain Eukaryota; kingdom Metazoa; phylum Chordata; class Actinopteri; order Gadiformes; family Phycidae; genus Urophycis; species Urophycis tenuis. The sequence continues at coordinate 3,844,963 of JAXIVH010000017.1, forward strand.
TTTGTTGCATTATAATGTACTTTAGAGGAATGGGGAGGCGCTTAACAGCGGAATGAACCCGTGAGCCTCTCCAAACGAGGACCAATCAGAACTGAAGCTCAAGAATGTGTCAGAGTCACTGCCGCCCCCAACCCAACCGCAAGTCCATTCCTCCTCATTCCAGTAATTGGCTTTGATTTATTCTCTAAATTACATCCAATAAAGAAACACTGATTTAATATCTACGGAAGCTTCGACCCGTTTAACAAATGTTTGATCGCCACAATATTTGTCTAATTGTGCGTGCTGTTTGGCTGCGTTAGGCCTCCCGTTCTGAAGGAGACTGCAGAGGCCCACCGCAGACGTGCCCCTTATGATAGAACAGGTATGTCCAATATGTGTAGCATGTTGTGAGGAGGTTGGAGACAAAAACCCTGCTTTCTTAGTCGTTTTTCTTTGCTTCCTTCCTCTCAGGTGTTCGGGTGTCCTCCCCCCTCACCTGCGAGGCCGGCGCGTCTTTGACAACGCGTTAGGTTCCCGTCTCCAGCTAATCAGCCACATAAGAAAGTTTATCTTTTAACTAGGGTCATTTTCAACACCATTAAGCTTTTATGCAATTAGTGCCAAATCAATAACCCTTTATTAAATGCTAATTATTAGGCTACAATCAGTATGAATTACAGGGGTGCGTGTAGTTTCATGTTCAGGGCCAGACAGGAGGGGTCGTGGGCATGATCTGCGGGCACATTGTTGAAGTCGTCGGTGGGTGGACGTGTTAACATCAATCGTGAATGTTTTTCTTTTTTTTGTATATAGGGACACACACACACACACACACACACACACACACAGGGGTGTGTGGGTCCTGGACAGGCTGTGACAGCCAGACCCCCCCCCCCCCCAAACACACACACACACACACACAAGCACACACACACACACACACACACACACACACACACACACACACACACAAGCACACACACACACGCACACGCGCACACACACACACACACACACACACAAGCACACACACACGCACGCACGCACGCACGCACGCACACACACACACACACACACACACACACACACACACACACACACACAAGCACACACACGCACGCACGCACGCACGCACGCACGCACACACACACACACACACACACACACACACACACACACACACACACACACACACACACACACACACACACACACATTTTAACACTCACAATCGGTCTAAGCAGATTTATTGTATGGATTTTTCACTAAATATATCGAAATGAATGGTATTCAGCCCTCGTTCGGCCCAGGCCATACGGGCTCTCAGCTCATTAAACCAGTAACTTCATTAGCAGCCACGCGCCACGCGGCCTCCCGTATTAAAGGACACGAAGAGTTCGGGCAGATGTTGGGAGGTTCGGAGGACGGAGCTCGATTATGTGGTGAAGAAGAATGGTGCCTTTGTGTCTCAAAGGACTTGACCGAGCGTAAACGGTGCCGTGTTGTTTTGGAACGCGTCTGTCATCCGACCCGTCGCTCCGGTTTGCGGCCCGTTCATCCTCTGGTTGCTTGCTCTGCAGCGCAGCCACGTGCGCGGAGGGTCGCCGGACGCGTCAGGATTCGTCGCGGACCACCCGCAGATCCACCCGAGATGGGGAAATATAACGGAGCTGGAAACCTTTCAGTGTTTGGGGGGTGCGTATTTAAAATGGCAAACGCTGTGGATAACGCAACGGGAAGAGAGACTCACACTCATTTGAGAAGCAAGATGCTCGCGGGTCAGACTCCACCAGCAGTTATACATTCCAGTTGGTAAAGATGATTTTGTGTGTGTGTGTTAGTTTGTAGTATTTTATCGTTTTTTGTTTCGATCCGCCAGAGGGATGATTTAAAATCCTAATAATGTTTGGGCGCCTCTCGTCAGCACACAGCCGGGACGCAGATGATGGATGCGCGCGTGGTTTTCCGTCTTTGGACGCTGGACCAACGGCGGAACCGGCTGGAATTCAACTACAAGAACGGAAGAAAAAAAACGTATATGTGTTCCGTGAGTTGTGAGACGAGCCTTTAGAGAAGAAGGGGCAGATACTGTATTATTTGTAGGCTATCCTAATATTTTGTTGGCCAAATATTTATTTGTTATGACACAATAGGTCTGTGTTTTTTTTTCAGGGTTACTTGGCAAGTACGATTATTTTGACAAAACGGTACACAATTACAATTACATGTATTATAATAACATGCTAAAAGAGGAACCCATTAGTCTTAGGCCTATACTCTGTAGACTGTAGTCTGTTTTAGTTAACAACGGCTAAGCTTGGACTTACACTTTATTGACTGTAACCAAACCTTCGCTCACATTACAGAACAGACGAAGGCCTGGTTCACCAACAGCTACAACCTACAGCCTAAACAATTTGGCCATGACCTCATACAAACAGCAGCCTACTTCAAAAAAATGTAATAGCCCTATTCATTACTATATTTTTGAATGTATGAGTATTAGCAGTATTTGTTTTATTTATTTATATATATATATATATATATATATATATATATATATATATATATATATATATATATATATATATAATATTCCATGTGTGTCTACTGACAACACAAGGAGAAGATATCTTTGAACATACATCTGAAAGACGTGGATGGTAATAGCATGGCTCTTGATGAAGGCAGGATCTGTTGACAGGCCTCTAATTGCGTGAACGGGACCAAAGCAGACACGGATCCCGCAGCACATTCCTCACCAATCTTCTGCGTGATAAAAATACAAACAGACAAACAAACAGGTCCTCCGGCTCGAGTTAATGCGGCGCATCTGAGTGGAAAGCAGACATTTTCACGCGCCCTGGAGACGAGGGGTGCCTTTTGATAAAACATGCAACAACAACAACAAAAAATGAATTATAGGCCAATGTTATTTCTGAGTTGAAGCTCTGTGACGTCATCTTGCATGGCCTTCACCCCGCCCGGACACCGAGGCGCCTGCACGCCGTCCCTCGGTGCTTAGAGAAATAACACAGCTGATTTGTTTTTGTGCTTTTTCCCTTCTTTGCTCCTCAGGTCCGCTCTGCGGTCTATAAAGACCTATTGGACTTCGGCATTCACTCAATTAGAGATTTCTATGGTGGGAGGGAAGGAGAAAGAGAGATGGAGACTGAGAGAGAGAGAGAGAGAGAGAGAGAGAGAGAGAGAGAGAGAGAGAGAGAGAGAGAGAGAGAGAGAGAGAGAGAGAGAGAGAGAGAAAATCGATCTTCCATCTGCACAATCGCACGTTTAACAAATTCGATTCTTGTTTGGTGCGGGTGATTTGGTGACAGTCGGGGGATTAGAAGGAATAAGTTGTTGTGTTTGAGCAGGAGGCTGAGAGAAGGAGGCTGAGAGGAGGAGGCTGGGAGCAGGAGGCGAAGTGGCGCGCTGCAGAAAGGCGCGCTGCTGTGGCCAGACATCCATCAGATGCGGGACTCCGACCACACGGCCGGGCGCAGCAGAAACTCCCGATCGCATCTCATGCCTTAATTATCGCCGCTGCCCTGCAAGGACTCGATTAGACCGTGATTTATCCGAAAGAAATATAATTATGGCTGCAAATAAAATAATCAGCATTGAAGAGCGATTCTCTTAACAAGACGGAGCGGCGAGGCGTCACGGAGCAGCGGCGTCTCATTAGGGCGCTGATGAGACTCGGGGTGATCCCGGTCATTATCGAAATGTGTAAAATAAGGAGCAAGACAAATGTAACCTTAATTCGTCTGGACGCCGAGTTTATCTAATATTTTAGCTAGGTTTTCCCTCCATTCCAAATATAATGCCAATTTGTTGAATACTTGTGTGCTAGAAACTGATATTTGTAATATGATTGACTGCTATTCCAGAAGAGTCTTGCGTGGTTTCTCAGCATCGTTCTTATCACACACAGCTGACATGCCGGTCAGAGCAGCAGGAAAATGGCTCAGGTTTTTTACTCATATTGCAGAACCAGTTGATATTTCAGCTGAAATATTCCCCTTTCAGTAAAATTCCCGAGTATATGAGGAACCCAGCAACACAATTAGGACTATAAACGAAATACAATAGAAGATAATTCCACCTACATGTTACGGTCGGGCAGCGACCGCACACAGGGACGCACAAAAACACCACATCTTATAAGCAAGCAAATTACAACTTTTATTTTGAAAGCGAACACAACTGAACAACAGAGCAGCATCCATTTAGGGTCTTGGCTTACAGGGAGTGGAAACGAAGGTACGGTGTTGATTGCGCGCGGAGGCTGACTGATTCTGATTGCTCCTGTGTTTCCAAACAAGGCTTGACGAAAGGAATGGATATTTTAGTGGTGCATCGCGCTGCAAGAACATCATCCTTCAAGCTTCACTGAGTCCAATATGCTCCTGGCCTCCGCGTACTCCTCGCTCTCCGCCAGGTCCTCCATTGAGTCCTGCAGAAACAGAGCAGACCCCACAATAAACAGGCTCTTCTGGTTTCGTTATTGGAAATTGGATAAAATGACAAAAAAATAAATGCAATTCTTTACAAAAATCCTGCCACTTTAAATACAGAGCACAAAAACTATGGACTTTACTTTATTTCAATATTCTACTGGCCGGGGAGACGGAGTGGATGCAGAATGTGTTGAGTGAAGCAAGGAGCCTCCAGTCTGGGTCCATGCTGAGGAGATGCTGAGGTGGTGGTGTGATGAGGTGATGGGGTGGTGGAGGCGGTGGGTGATGGAGGCGTTGGGGTGATGAGGTGATGGGGGTGATGGAGGTGGTGGGGTGATGGGTGATGGGGTGGAGGCGGTGGGTTGGTGGAGGCGGTGGGGTGATGGAGGCGGTGGGGGTGATGGAGGCGGTGGGGGTGATGGAGGCGGTGGGGGTGATGGAGGCGGTGGGGGTGATGGAGGCGGTGGGGGTGATGGAGGCGGTGGGGGTGATGGAGGCGGTGGGGGTGATGGAGGCGGTGGGGGTGATGGAGGCAGTGGGGTGATGGAGGCAGTGGGGTGATGGAGGCAGTGGGGTGATGGAGGCAGTGGGGTGATGGAGGCAGTGGGGTGATGGAGGTTGTGGGTGATGGAGGCAGTGGGTTGATGGAGGCAGTGGGTTGATGGAGGCGGTGGGTGATGGAGACGGTGGGTGATGGAGATGGTGGGGTGATGGAGGCGCGGTGGTGTTCTTACCATCAGCTGGAGCAGGTCTGCGTGGGCCACGGTCAGCCGGCGGTGACAGTCTGGGACCATCATCCTGGCCTCCTGGAGAACCTCCACCTAAGGACCCACAGAACTCCGGCGTTACCACGGTTACTCTGGGGAATCTTTTCTCACCATTTGATTCGTCCACTCTGAGGACGGTGGTGACTGGATTCAAGAGGTGCTTGATTCAGGATCATGTCAGCTGGTAAGAAACGATGGCATGAGTGTACAATGACGTTGTTTTCATTGGACAATAGACAAAATAATAAATATACTTTGGAAGATAAGAATTGGAATTCTTCTGTGATGTGATCTTGTCCCCCACCCCAAATCATTATCACCTCGTTATTACAGACCTGAATGTCATCCATGCATTAAATGAGTCTCCTTTACCCCAGTTAGATATTTCAAGCTATCGTCACATTCGTGTAACATGATGACACACAAGCACGGCTCTGAAGGGAAAGCTGTAAGCGCACTATTAACTATATTGAACAGTAGTCCTCTCAGTATGTCCACCTCCACCTCGAGGAGGTTCAGGGGCCTCACACCTCCACCCCACCGCGAGCAACAGGCCCAGCAGACCATCAGCAGACCATCAGCAGACCATCCCGCCCATCAGAACAACCAAGAAACACAGCTCTGACCCAGCACTTAGAATACATTCACTGTAAAAATAAATACAAAATCTGTAATTTTACAGGATTTGTTCATTTATGCAGGTATTTTCTGTACATTCAAAAAACAGGAAAATGCTGATAAAATTACAAAAATAGAATGTGAATGTACATGTCTATTGCAAAATAACATGAAAGGCATAATATTAAATTCCATTTAAATATTATTTCGCTAATTGACATATCTTGAAGAATTTCATTCAAGAAATTAATATTTCAAGTTTTCATGACAAAACACATTGAATAAATGTGTTTTTATCAGTGTATATATATATATATATATATATATATATATAACCACAATTTCAGTAATTTCATTGTACTTGTGATTTATTGTACTTCTATAACTTTTAAAATGTAGATTAAAATAGTAACTAATTGACCAAAAGTGGTAAACACAGAAAGGTAATCATAATAAAAAACATAACTAACTCAGTGTCTCGGACATTGGAGCAAAATTGAGACCTCAATTGAAATTGTATTTTTCTTTTAAATCAACCAATGAAATCCGGTCGGTGGGGGGGAGGGGTTATCGATAGACAGCTGGTGGACGGCCAATAACGAGGTGCTTGGGAGAGGTTAGCGCTACAATAGAGGAGGGTGGAGTCTTCTACTTTTTGGAAAGTTTGAACTCAAAGCGCAGGACCAACGACACACGCTGCTGCTGCAAGGCAGCACTTTCGACCTAACTCAAGCTTGGTAGCATTAACTTGCTAGTTACTGCATTCATCACTTGACTTTACTCCTTCTTGGCAAAAGTTCTAAATCTCTGCCCCCTATTTGCTCCCCGGGCGCTGAACATAGCAGCCCACTGCCCCTATGTACCACAGGATGGGTCAAATGCAGAGAACTATAAACTTACCCATTTGTGGGACCAAAAAAACACAAAAAAAAAAACACACCGTCTGCTGTTTTGCTCATAAAGACCTGGTGCCCCACACAGCACCCAGACCAGAGGCTGGATCCAAGCAGGGTGAGAAGCTTTCCATCCTGGTCACATCATCACATCAGCTGGACAGAGAACACTGGTAGGGCTCACCCCCCATAATCCACCTGGCCCTCATAATCCACCTGGTCCCCACAATCCACCTGGTCCCCTTAATCCACCAGGTCCACTTAATCCACCAGGTCCACTTAATCTACCTGGTCCCCACAATCCACCTGGTCCCTGTTTATATACATGTTGAACCAAGGAGCAGCTGAGGCACATAATGGAAGGATGTGACGAGGAGAATCAACTGTTAGTGACGAGGAGAATCAACTGTCCAACAGACCACAATTAGGCCTTCCATTACCATCAAGATGACTCCTCGTGACTCTCAAGCCCAAGAGGGCTAGGTTCACCGAGAAAGAGCGGCAGATCAGGACCCAGAGTCCTCCTCAGAACCACAGGAAGACCTCTGCTTACTCATGACACTCATGTCTTACAAACAAGCTCCAGGCCCAGTTTTACAATCTTGTGAAACCCAAATTACATCAAGCTAATAAAGCACATTTTCAAACCAACCACACATTTGTGTGTGTGCGTTGTCCAGGGAGACAGAGCCAAATGCATGAACTATATGTGAAGTTGTATTCTACCATGTATTCACATTCGCTTTCCTGCTGTACGGTTGATCAAACATGTGTATGGATGTGCAGCTTCCATGCAGGTGTGTGAGGGAGCTTCTCAGGGGTGAGGAGGTGATGCTGCTGCTGTCTGACTGTCATGGAGGCCTCAGATGAGGACCCCACCCATGTGGTGAGGTTGGAGACCGTCAACAGACCCACATGGAGTCACACGGCCCGTGAGTAAAGCTCGCCTCAGTCAGTACGTTTACATGCAGCAAGAAATTCGAATTTCTAATCGTATAAGACCTTGTTCGGACTTTTTAAGTGCATGTAAACACCTTAATCCGACCTTCTTCGGACCTACTTCGGACATCTCAAAATCGGATAACAACACCTGGATAATTCGTTCATAGTCGGACTTTTAACGGCATGTATAGTCAGCAATCGGATCTGAATCGGATTTTGCATTCTGCGCATGCGCAGTGCCACATAGCGTCCAGAGTCAGCCCATGCTCCGGCTGTTAATCCGATTCTCTGAACGGCATGTATACTCGGACAAGTGATCCGGTCTTACGCATGTCATTATCTGATCCGATCAGAAATTCGAATTTCTTGCTGCATGTAAACGTACTGAGTCTAAACCCAAGGATGAGAAGAGGAGAAAGACGACCAGGCTGGAGTAGATGCTTGAAGAACCAGAGACATGAAGATCTGCCCCATGCCACAGGCTCTTTTCCCCTGCTGGCCACAGACCAAAAGAAAAGGTCAACCTTGCACTCTGACCACCTCAATAATCTATAATCTGTCCAGCAGCTGGCTTCAGGACATCAGGTCTGTGCACCTGTCCAGTAATAAAGGATGTTCAAATGTGTATGTTAAAGCTCACATGTTGTAGTTGTGAACTTAATAAACCTCACATTCAAAGTAAATCCACCCTGTTACGGGATTATTCACACAGGATACTTTGATGTCCTGCAAAAAAAAATCAAGCAATGAATTTATGGGCCAAGCATGTGACTGAGATCCTTTTAGTAAGTGTCTAGACAGCCCTCCTTCCAGCCCCAAGCCCCCCACCAGCCGGACCGTACCTGTTTCCTGAGGACGTATTCATCCTCAGCCTCGGCCTTCAGCCTCTCAATCTTCTCCTCCTGCTGCATAGCCTCTGAGATGTACATCAGCTTCTCCTTGGCCAGCCTGCAGGACACAAGAAGGCTGTGAGACACACGGCGCCACGGAAGACTGGGTCGCCAGCGGAGACGGCGCCCTGCCGTCAACTAGAGTGCGGATCGGGCCGGAATTTTCTGTCCGAGCCCGGCCCGCGTCTCACAGAACAGTAACCGAACCCGACAGGCGTCAAGCTTTGTATGTATAACCCAACAGTTAGTCTTTCTTTTTTTTTTTTTCATACTAATGACACATTTAAGTCTGTGTTTATGAAAGCCCGCCTTTATCAAGCAACTGCAAGGCATTTGGAAATGTCAACAAACATTAAATTAAACATTTCAAATCGTGCAGATGTGACCCAACCCGACCCGAACCCGAGCATCATTTCAAAAATATTTGTCCGAACCCGTCCCGGTCCATTGGGCTCGGGTCGGGTATCCGTTCTCTACTGTCAACGCGTCACACGAGACATAAAATGTCCTCGTCTTTCAGAGGGGCAATAAAAAGCTGACCCGCAGGAAAGGTGGACCTGCTGTGGCCACCTTTCACAGGCTGGGCCATCCATCCTGATTCACACCCAGCATGTCAGCGAGGGGATGGAGTCAGATCATCTCCTGTAGGAAGGCCAGATATATGCCTCAACAATAGCAGTCATTCCTCTTCATGGGCGTGGCCCATCAGACACCAGCCCCATGTGGTCATCACGACCCGACCGGCTGTGTGCTTCCAGACGTCCACCACCGCTGACGTGGTCGTCCGCTGGCCTTCTGTCGCCAGATCAACGCAATTCAACGCAAATGGATGGAACAAACTCTCAAGAAGATCAGAACCAACTCTGGGAATCCCAGACACAAATCAAAGCGTGTTTTACCAAATGGCACACAAACCTTGAGACACCAATACCTTCGAGTGGTAATCATTCTTGAAAATGCCTTTTGACTCATTGTGATGATAATAACCTAAAAGCATACATCAATGAGGACATTCGGTCCACAGAGTGCGATTCCATACTGGGTACATAAACATTCACATTTATTCTTCATGTAGAAACAAGGCTCCCATGTCTGGCGATACAGAATGATGCACATCTCCAGCAGGTTCTTCAGGACCTGAAGTTGAACTGTAAGCACAGTAGTGCCTACGCTACACACTGCTCTCCCCCCCCACTCCACTGCAGACAGCTTTTTTTTCAGAGATTAATTGATCATCCATTTAGGCCCTAATTTGGACCAAGTCAGGTGGTAAATGGTCCACTTTTCCTTGATTGTTAGTGAAAATTGGGCTTGAGTACATTGATACATTTTGATTATCAATTAGGAGCCAAATGGAACTAAACCCATTAACTAGATTCCGACCTTGATTGGCATAATGGAGTTTGAAAATATCCCTATTGATAATGATTCACAACTAATAGTATTATTCCAGCTGCGCCCGGCTCATCGGAATGACAACGCCGAAATCATTTCTCATAACAACCAGTCCTGTGCGAGGACGTGCTCTTCATCAACCGGCCACATTAAGGAGGCCCCCGGCGAGGCAGGCCACTCTCCCTCGCCACGGCACGGCCATATTGTCCTATCAATTACCACTGTTTTTAATATGTCTGGCCTGAAGACGGCTCTGCAGCCGGGGCCGTACGCAGCAGCAGCAGTAGCAGGGCCCCCCCCCCATCTCCATCCCCTGGCTCTGGAATGAGGGATGCCACTCTTCCAGAGTCCCGGAATGGAGCCGGGGAAGAGGAGACAGAGTGGGAGGAAGGTGGGAATCATTTGAATAAAACTGAAGGACGGTCTAATAACAAAATGTCCACCCCCCCACCACTATCCAGCCCTGATGTTAATTTCTTATTTCTCCCAGACTGGGGAACGCGGAGCGGGGTCGTCCAGGCTGGTTTTAAATGGACCTGCCACCCTGGGCCTAATGGAAAAGGCAGCTCTCTGGAAAATGGAAGCAGAGAAAAAAAAAAAAAAAAAAAGGGGGGGGAATTAGAGGCAGGCGTTGGGGGCTCCTCCCTGGAAGCAGCCCTCGGAGCCGCAGCATCGCGGGGCCCCGGGCCGCAGTGACAAAGGCAAATTACTGTTGTCATTTTATTAAGAGCATCCGCCTCGCCGACACCAAGAGGAGGGCGGCCTGCAGAGGCTGGGAGGACCAGGGAGACGGGAGGCTGCACACCTGAAGGGGTGTGAAATGATAAGAGTCCATGACATGTTCTTCACCCGCAGGGCGTGGAGGAGCGCCAGACACTCCATGGATGTAGGGTGAGAGAGAGCACCACGGATGTAGGGTGAGAGAGACCACCATGGATGTAGGGTGAGAGAGACCACCATGGATGTAGGGTGAGAGAGACCACCACGGATGTAGGGTGAGAGAGACCACCATGGATGTAGGGTGAGAGACCACCATGGATGTAGGGTGAGAGACCACCATGGATGTAGGGTGAGAGACCACCATGGATGTAGGGTGAGAGACCACCATGGATGTAGGGTGAGAGAGACCACCATAGATGTAGGGTGAGAGAGAGCACCATGGATGTAGGGTGAGAGACCACCATAGATGTAGGGTGAGAGACCACCATGGATGTAGGGTGAGAGACCACCATGGATGTAGGGTGAGAGACCACCATGGATGTAGGGTGGGAGACCACCATGGATGTAGGGTTAGAGACCACCATAGATGTAGGGTGAGAGACCACCATGGATGTAGGGTGAGAGACCACCATGGATGTAGGGTGAGAGACCACCATGGATGTAGGGTGGGAGACCACCGTGGACACCACAAGGAACACTGAAGGCAATCCATGATGCCAAACATGCATCGCAGTCCACACGTTTCACTGAGGCCGCCTTGTTTCTGAATTATATTTGAGAGACGCTTTCATTCAAAGCGTGGTTAAATCTAATCTAGTCATCTGGAGGATGGGGCACCCTATAAAAAGGCAAAACACTTTGCGTAGTCCACGCATTTTTATTCAATTACCAAGCAGTTATGATATTTTGTCCTCATATAACATGGAATATTCTCTCTCATTAGCATGCCACCATGGTTTTCCCCCATTGTATTAGCCAATGAGAAATGGCCATGTTGAGGACAGCGACGGACAGGCCAGGCCACCGTGTGTGTATTCATGCGCATCAATTCATTTTTTGGATGAAAAATAGCCGTTTATATGAATCGATAGAAAAAGGGTGGTAAGTGGCAGCCCTAATCCTTTACCAATGCATTGAGCAGACCAGGCTCATCACCACTGATAAACCCAAACTGTGCCATTACCGACCGGCGCCAGCAAAACGACTCGGACTGAAACAATCAATATAGCACCAGAGAAAAGGTCCGCAGGCAGCAGGGTAATAGAAATGTGGGAGCACATTACGTTAATATGAATGTATAGTGAATGATTGTATGTGTACACACAGCTTCTGAATATTCAGCGGACTACTTCCGATGAGCTGTCTTCAGGGATGTGTTAGTATTTAGAGTTGGTACAGTTCTGAACCCATAATGGTACCATTCTGAACCCATACTGTTACCAAACGGTACGGTTCTGACCCCATACTGGTACCTCTTCTACGTACTTGACTCTGAAATAATACAAATGTAATTTCAGTTGTAAAAAACAAGTCAAATTCTCCTCAATTGAAACATTATTTATTCAGAACATTTTAGTAAATGGCCCAGTTATCTCCACCAACAACTTGTCCAACCAGCTCATTAGTTACCTGAACACACAGAGCATGTTTCATGGTGTAGGTCATGTGTTCACAGCAACCACCATTATCTTCACCAAGCCTACGGGTCAAAATAAGGCCGCCTCATCAATGGGCTACGTGACTCGTGGACATGAAAACATAGCAATGATGCACACCCAGTTCCATCTGTGGTCAACCGAAGGCTGTGCTCTGTCTCCTGTTCTACTCCTCAAGGTCCATGCAAGATCCCTTCCACGCAGATCCAGGCCTTTTCATCTTGAACCCACCATCAGACATTACCCACCCTCCACGCTGCCTGGCAGCTCCTGCATCGAGGGCTGCAGAGTCAAAAGCTGTACTGCTGATGTTTTCTGATTCTGGCACGATAGCAACGCATTGCGCACTCATTTATAGATTGTAGTTTCAGCCAAATGAAAGGGTTAATTTGGGTCTCATTTTGTTGACTCAGGCTTGTACACATCACCACATCTTAGTTTTTATATAAATGATAATACACAATAGTTATGTCATCCATCCTAGCTGATATGGTGCAGTGTGATTAGAGGGCTAATAAATAAGATATGGGGAGAAGGACATGTGCTGGTGATGGCTAAGGTGTTATAGCAATTCAGGTGTTGGTGTTACGGTTAGATTGACACATGCAATAGTGATCTAAAAAGGTGCACATGTGTGGATCACATCACACCATAGCATCACACCCATAGACTGTATATAAATATGGACAAACCCTCCGTGACGTCACCCATAGACATTCTTAACAGCGGAGATGAAGCCTAAAATTGAGCTTCTGGGCGCCGCCATTTGGACATTTCAGTCTGTGTTCTAAGCCCGCCTACCTCCGGCCAGACCAATCAAAGCCTCGAATCCGTGAAGGTCATGCCGTGATGACAGATGAGAGCTGCCAATCAAGTTGACCACGCCCTTAATTATTCATCAAATAAATCTTTCTCTGTGCATTAAAATAATGGATTCTAAAAAAATTCACCCCCCTCACAGTTGTCATGGACTCGAACACTACTGAAAGACACCAAAACCGTTTTTTGAACCAGGCTATAAACATGTTTATTTTGGCTGTAAAGTTGGACATTTTAACATGGGTGTCTATGGGAGTTGACTCCCTTCTGCAGCCAGCCTCAAGCGGCCAGTCGAGGAACTGCAAGTTTTTGCACTTCCGCATGGGCTTCATTTTTCAGCATGGAATGTTGCCGCTTGATCACACCCAAGCGGCAACATTCCATGCTGAAAAACTTCCGCATGGGCTTCATTTTTCAGCATGGAATGTTGCCGCTTGATCACACCCCTATGATCACACCGAGTTGATGATCATGTTGGACTGTGGGGAGTCACGTGACGGGACCATGACGTCACGCAACACAAACATGAACAGCTGCATTTGCAGCATGGTGAAACAAGACAGGTCTTTCACATTCACTATATTGAAAGTGTAAAGATATGAACCTTCATTACAAATCATTTTCAGTTTGTCCGTAACTGATTTCTCAGTCAAAGAGGCGTAGCTAGCATGACACGCCTCACGTACTACCATGGACAAGGTAGCATTAGCAAGCTAACGTTACATTTCGGAATACCACAACCACATCAAACAACACATTAAACGACTGTTTATCATGAATTGCAGTAGCTTGAACCAGAGACCACTGCGTAACCAGTGAGAACACATAAGACCGGGAGAAGCTCGTAGCCATGCTAGCATGACGTACATGTAGCCTGCTCTCACAGCTAGGCTAACACTTAATTCTGGCCTACTGGTTGGACGAAGCTTTGCCTCTTTGGTATTGAAAACATCGACAAGCGTGCTTACCGTCTCACAACACCGGTCTTAATCTTCACCTGTCGTACTCGGGGGTCTGCCATGTCTGTGTTTGGATGCTCTGGTGAGGAGACCGAAGAGATGCTTCACGATGCCGTCTGCTACTGCTACTGCGCATGCGCTTAAATGAGGCACGCTCCCGCTGCTCTGTCCGTCCGCTGTGAACGCGGATGAGTGGATGGGGAGATGCACGTGTTGGTATAGATTGTGCAGCTGGATTATTGGGACGCAGCCATCGTCATGGTTCTGTTTCTACGCTTGACTGCACAAGTATGACTTATAATGTCGACATGTGCATGACGGCATGACAAAGAGAGATGGTTATAGTGAAACGATGAAGGTCCCAACCAGCCAGTGACAACAAGCACGTTAGCGCGCGTTACTACGGTGTGACTTTCTCTCAAGGCCGGTTAGCGAGCACTGTGTGCGGCGCGCACACGTGTGCACATTCGTGTGTGTGTGCGCGTGTGTGTGAGAGTGAAATAGATACTTGTATTGTTTTGCTCTTTTTGTGTCTTTTTACCATAAAGACAGATATACGTAAAAACAGTGCTGTTTCTGTTTTTGTGTAGGCCAACCCTGTGCATATTATTAGTATTATTATTGAGATCACTTCTGGCGTCTTCCGATAACCTGAAATAGAGAATTCATTCTAAAATATTAATTTTAAGATTGCATGTTACTTTGACTCATTATGATTATAAGTAATCCATGCAGGACAATTAGCCTTTCTTGTATAGTTAAATAACTGACCTTGAACTCTGAAGTCAGGGCTTGAACCTCTAGATAAATGCACAATAAATGTAATTTGTATCTCTGTGCATCTGATATTGATTTGTGTTATCTATGAAATAGAATTCCATTTCAGAGGATTCTTCAAGGTGCCTTACAAGAAATACGTAGAGCCAATTCTTTATTGAAATCTAGTCTTTAAACTTCCAATGGAACTTCTCTGTTTCATATATAAGTGAGCCTGTTAATATTCTAATTCTATTCTAACAAACGTAAAAACAACAAAACAAATAAAAACAAAGAACATAGGCTATTTGACATAATAACGTTTTGGCATAATTATCATTATCTTTCCAAATACCCATTAACTTAAAATCAAAGGATTAATGACCGAAGCTTTAACCATTGAAATTATTCAAAATTAAAAATGATTTCGTATTCACACTTGAGCTATTGTGTTGCACTGAGGATTATTAATTTATCAATTAATTTATTAGTGCAAAATACTTCACGGAATAACTGTCAAAAATGTTAATTTAAATGTTAAGTGAACTGAATACAAATGATAATGATAATGTAAATGTAAATGATAAGCATATAAACCACGTATACAAAAAAACCCTAACAAGCTTTAGACATTTAAACGGATCAAAGTGTTTAGTATTGGGGTTGCTGAATGTCACCGTAGGTTAATCTTAGACATGTTAACACATGCTGCTGGGTGAAATAGTTTCATGTTGTTAATAAGGTTACATCCCTTCCCTTGATTTATGATTTTTTTTTTTAATTTGTCACCCATGAACAAATGAATCGAGAAAATAAAAGTCCGCGCTGCTGCGGTACAGTTAGGGATGGATCCCTTATTATGCCGAGAATAGCAAGCGAATAAAAGGTGGGAATAAAATGTTCCAATAAAAAAAATCTGGCCTAGCAAAGTGACTGCATTCGGTTACCCCCTGGGCTATTTCATTCTTGCTTCATGGCCGTTGATTATTGGTATTTTCCGAGTTTTCCAAACTAATAAGTGGCAC
>JAXIVH010000017.1:3865843-3868448 GCA_036785325.1 Urophycis tenuis
AATTGGACAGAAAAAAAAAAAACCTTACAACTTAATGAGAAAATCTGGTTGTTTATTGGATCGTTTGGAGCATCATCCACATCAATTAAATATCAACTGATCCAATTAAAACTGCAGGCCCATCACGATACGTAGACTGCGCCCTCAAAACAAACAGCTCAGCTTCATGTAAAGGTCATGCTGGTCGACCACACAGCAGGAAAAGGCACGCGTGTGTGCGTGTGTGTGT
The DNA here is from genome assembly GCA_036785325.1 of Urophycis tenuis. NCBI lineage: Eukaryota > Metazoa > Chordata > Actinopteri > Gadiformes > Phycidae > Urophycis > Urophycis tenuis. The sequence goes on from JAXIVH010000017.1 coordinate 3,866,073, forward strand.
GTGTGTGTGTGTGTGTGTGTGTGTGTGTGTGTGTGTGTGTGTGCGTGCGTGCGTGCGCGCGCGTGTGTGAGAAAAATACTCATGCACATTTCCAGCGACTCCTCTCTCCCGTTCCCCCGCAGCTCTGCGCTGCAGGGCCGTAATGATCCCCCTGCCCGGGCTGTAATGACGCTCCATTTCACGGGGTATTACACTATAATGATGATAGCCATCCACATTTGCATCAGATCCAGCTTTTAGCTGGAAAGCCGCGCACCCATCTTACAATAAATAGCATGGGGGCGATTTATAGAGCCAAGGCACGGATAAAGCTGTACAGGAGTAATGCAACGCACACTGGGAGTCAAGCACCGAGATTTACTGCGGAGAGGAGGGTGGGGGGCATCTCTTTGCGTGTGTGTTGGCGTGTGTTGCGTTTCTGTCTCCATTACGCATCCGTGTGTGCGTGTCAGCCCGCGCCTGCATGCGGGGAGACGCGCATGTGTGTGTGTGTGTGTGTGTGTGTGTGTGTGTGTGTGTGTGTGTGTGTGTGTGTGTGTGTGTGTGTGTGTGTGCGAATGTGCCCCGTGCGTGAGCGTGTTGCGCGCGTGTGAGTGAGTGAGTGAGTGAGTGAGCGAGTGAGTGAATTAAGAGCGACAACAGTGCGGCAGCGGCGTGGGGAGGACGCGCGGCTGACGGCGCGGGGGAAGGACATCAGCAGGGCTGAAGGGTAAATACGGAGCGCCGCCTCGTAAACCACCAACTCCGCGTGTCCACAACAAGTCACTATAAATATAGTTTACGTTGGGCCTCGCCCCCCCCCCCCCCCCCCCCCCCCCCCCACACACACACACACACACGCACCCCGCACCCCACCCACCCGCACCCTGGACAAACACGACGCGGGGAAACACCGCGCAAGGGGCTGCACGGGGGGGGAAAAACAACACGGCCGGCACGCGCGTGCTTTTAGCCGGGAGTTAATGGGAATGAAACACGCGGTGGATGAGTGCAGATGTGTTTGATACAAATAGTCATTTTCCTATTTGCTGCCTCATTGAGCATGATGAACGACGGGAGTCAGGGAGCCCGCGTGATGTATGGCAGCACCCTTGGCGCTACTGCAAGCCCTATTGATTCTGCTGCTTTATTACTCCTACAGCCAGCTGGCTGGCCTGCCCTCACTGCCACGTCCCTCTCCACTGAGAGAGAGAGAGAGAGAGAGAGAGAGAGTGGGAGAGAGACAGAGAGAGAGAGCGATAGAGAGAGAGAGAGAGAGAGAGAGAGAGAGAGAGAGAGAGAGAGAGAGAGAGAGATGAGAGAGAGAGAGAGAGAGAGAGAGAGAGAGATCAAAATAGTCCTCTCATTTCTACTGTATGATCACACACCCCCAATGCAACGGCCCCCCTTACTTCAGAGGAGTGTGTGTGTAACAACAGTGTAGTTATCAGAGACAGCGGAGGGTCTGTGGGCTGTAGAGGAAGGGACCTGAGAAGAGATGGAGCACAGCCTGCAGGAGATGACCAGGACCGTTGACATGATAATGTAGGAGATGCTGAGAAGGCCACGGGCAGGCTGTTTCTGAAGTTTCTAAACTGCTGAGTTCACACTTACTACTGAAGATACCACAGGCGCCAGAAAAACATGATACCTATAAGGTCATCACCTGAGGAAGAAATAGATATATCAGATGAAAGACGACTGCTGTTTTTGAATAAACGTAGACAAACATTCACCTCCTTTTTTACAACAGGACATTGAAGACATTGTGACACAGAGCTGACAATCCAGGGCCGTCTCCTGTCGGCCATTGAGGTGAACTCTGTGACTGAGCAGTGTGCTGTTTTCACCCCTGCTCAGCTGGAAGAACACCAAACACATCCTGCAAACCCCACGCTGCCCTCCGCTGAGGTCAGTGGTACAGTCCTGTGAACGTGAAATGGTTTGTTCCTGGCTGGAGGCCACATGACCCCAGTGGGACCAGGTGAGGATGAGGGGATTTTGTCAGTGATGACACACAGACGTTGATTAGATAGAGGCTGATATCATAGACTGTTTACCTCATCCTTTATTTAAACAGAGAGTCTCATTGAGATCAAGTTCTCTTTTTCCTCAGAGACCATGTTTCCAAATAAAAGTTAGACGACACAAGATCAACAGTCAATACATATAGAAACGGACATAAAGAAAGTGACTTATTGGAGTGGGACATCCACCAAATATCATTAACAGTAATTATGATACTTTAAATAATAAAGAGTTAAATATGTTTAATATTTATAACTCTTTTGTATTATATTATATTATATTATATTATATTATATTATATTATATTATATTGAAAGGTTAATAAGCAACCTTATGTGAATATCAAATAAATCAAGGTTACCTTTTATG
>JAXIVH010000017.1:3868648-3901148 GCA_036785325.1 Urophycis tenuis
GCTCAGCTTCATGTAAAGGTCATGCTGGTCGACCACACAGCAGGAAAAGGCACGCGTGTGTGCGTGTGTGTGTGTGTGTGTGTGTGTGTGTGTGTGTGTGTGTGTGTGTGTGTGTGTGTGTGCGCGTGCGTGTGTGTGTGTGTGCGTGCGTGCGTGCGCGCGCGTGTGTGAGAAAAATACTCATGCACATTTCCAGCGACTCCTCTCTCCCGTTCCCCCGCAGCTCTGCGCTGCAGGGCCGTAATGATCCCCCTGCCCGGGCTGTAATGACGCTCCATTTCACGGGGTATTACACTATAATGATGATAGCCATCCACATTTGCATCAGATCCAGCTTTTAGCTGGAAAGCCGCGCACCCATCTTACAATAAATAGCATGGGGGCGATTTATAGAGCCAAGGCACGGATAAAGCTGTACAGGAGTAATGCAACGCACACTGGGAGTCAAGCACCGAGATTTACTGCGGAGAGGAGGGTGGGGGCATCTCTTTGCGTGTGTGTTGGCGTGTGTTGCGTTTCTGTCTCCATACGCATCCGTGTGTGCGTGTCAGCCCGCGCCTGCATGCGGGGAGACGCGCATGTGTGTGTGTGTGTGTGTGTGCGAATGTGCCCCGTGCGTGAGCGTGTTGCGCGCGTGTGAGTGAGTGAGTGAGTGAGTGAGCGAGTGAGTGAATTAAGAGCGACAACAGTGCGGCAGCGGCGTGGGGAGGACGCGCGGCTGACGGCGCGGGGGAAGGACATCAGCACGGCTGAAGGGTAAATACGGAGCGCCGCCTCGTAAACCACCAACTCCGCGTGTCCACAACAAGTCACTATAAATATAGTTTACGTTGGGCCTCGCCCCCCCCCACACACCCCCCCCCCCCCCCACACACACACACACACACACACGCACCCCGCACCCCACCCACCCGCACCCTGGACAAACACGACGCGGGGAAACACCGCGCAAGGGCTGCACGGGGGGGAAAAACAACACGGCCGGCACGCGCGTGCTTTTAGCCGGGAGTTAATGGGAATGAAACACGCGGTGGATGAGTGCAGATGTGTTTGATACAAATAGTCATTTTCCTATTTGCTGCCTCATTGAGCATGATGAACGACGGGAGTCAGGAGCCCGCGTGATGTATGGCAGCACCTTGGCGCTACTGCAAGCCCTATTGATTCTGCTGCTTTATTACTCCTACAGCCCAGCTGGCTGGCCTGCCCTCACTGCCACGTCCCTCTCCACTGAGAGAGAGAGAGAGAGAGAGAGTGGGAGAGAGACAGAGAGAGAGAGAGATAGATAGATAGAGAGAGAGAGAGAGAGAGAGAGAGAGAGAGAGAGAGAGAGAGAGAGAGAGAGAGAGAGAGAGAGAGAGAGAGAGAGAGAGAGAGAGAGAGAGAGATCAAAATAGTCCTCTCATTTCTACTGTATGATCACACACCCCCAATGCAACGGCCCCCCTTACTTCAGAGGAGTGTGTGTGTAACAACAGTGTAGTTATCAGAGACAGCGGAGGGTCTGTGGGCTGTAGAGGAAGGGACCTGAGAAGAGATGGAGCACAGCCTGCAGGAGATGACCAGGACCTTTGACATGATAATGTAGGAGATGCTGAGAAGGCCACTGGCAGGCTGTTTCTGAAGTTTCTAAACTGCTGAGTTCACACTTACTACTGAAGATACCACAGGCGCCAGAAAAACATGATACCTATAAGGTCATCACCTGAGGAAGAAATAGATATATCAGATGAAAGACGACTGCTGTTTTTGAATAAACGTAGACAAATATTCACCTCCTTTTTTACAACAGGACATTGAAGACATTGTGACACAGAGCTGACATCCAGGGCCGTCTCCTGTCGGCCATTGAGGTGAACTCTGTGACTGAGCAGTGTGCTGTTTTCACCCTGCTCAGCTGGAAGAACACCAAACACATCCTGCAAACCCCACGCTGCCTCCGCTGAGGTCAGTGGTACAGTCCTGTGAACGTGAAATGGTTTGTTCCTGGCTGGAGGCCACATGACCCCAGTGAGACCAGGTGAGGATGAGGGGATTTTGTCAGTGATGACACAGACGTTGATTAGATAGAGGCTGATATCATAGACTGTTTACCTCTATCCTTTATTTAAACGGGAAGTCTCATTGAGATCAAGTTCTCTTTTTCCTCAGAGACCATGTTTCCAAATAAAAGTTAGACGACACAAGATCAACAGTCAATACATACAGAAACGGACATAAAGAAAGTGACTTATTGGAGTGGACATCTACCAAATATCATTAACAGTAATTATGATACTTTAAATAATAAAGAGTTAAATATGTTTAATATTTATAACTCTTTTGTATTATATTATATTATTTTATATTATATTATGTTATATTATATTATATTATATTATATTGAAAGGTTAATAAGCAACCTTATGTGAATATCAAATAAATCAAGGTTACCTTTTATGTGGTATTTTAATGTCACATCTCATCTCATGACAATTTAGAACCTGGGGTGGAGAGAGAGACAGGCCTGAGATGGACAGAGAGACAGGCCTGGGGTGGTGAAATAGACAGGCCTGGGGTGGAGAGACAGACACGCCTGGGGTGGGGAGAGAGACAGGCCTGAGATGGTGAAATAGACAGGCCTGGGGTGGAGAGACAGACACACCTGGGGTGGAGAGAGAGACAGGCCTGAGATGGAGAGACAGACAGGTCTGGGGTGGAGAAATAGACAGGCCTGGGGTAGAGAGACAGACAGGCCTGGGGTGGAGAAATAGACAGGCCTGGGGTAGAGAGACAGACAGGCCTGGGGTAGAGAGACAGACAGGCCTGGGGTAGAGAGACAGACAGGCCTGGGGTGGAGAGAGAGACAGGTCTGGGGTGGAGAGACAGACAGGCCGTGGAGAGACAGACAGGGATGGAGGGGAGGGGTGTAGTTGGGGGTTGGCCAGAGGGATGCGGGGCTGATCAGTTTCCTCCAGCAGCCTATCAGTCACAGCCTCTCCTTCTGTCGGTTTCTGCTGACCACACCTTTCTCTGCCCATTGGGCCATTTCCTGGCCAGGACCTGCTCGTAGCCATGTGTGTGTTGTCTTCCAGTGTGTGTGTGTGTGTGTAGTGTCTGTATGTGTGTGTGTGTCTTTGTTCGTATCGCCCCTGTGCGTGTTCGTACAGTTGTGTGTGTGATACGGTGGGTGGGCGGGGCCGGAGGTGGGTGGGTCGAAGGCCCCCCCCCCTCACCCCCTCACCCCCAGGGAGGGGGTGAGCAGCCCGGCTCCTCTCCCAGCACCAGGGGGCGGCGGCTGGCGGCGCCGGGGCCTGTCAGAGCATAATGCATCATGGGACTTCTTCTGCTGACAACACTGTGGACCGGGCGCTCCAGCACCCTGCTCACTAATCAAACCCGACAGCCCCCCCCGCTCCCAGACGTCCAGACACACACACACACACACACACACACACACACACACACACACGTGAACACCCTCAGCCACGTGTTCTGACCGGGGTGCACACACACATGCGTGTGTGCGTGCGTGCGTGTGTGTGTGTGCGAGCGTGCGCATGTGCGTGCGTGCGCATGTGCGTGCGCGCCTGTGTGTGTGTGTGCCTGTGTGTGTGTGTGTGTGTGTATGTGTGTGTGCGCACGCGCACTTGGGCACGCTAGTAACACGTATGATGTTTGTTACGGAAGCCCTGCATCACACAAACATGAAAAAATGCTAACACACATACACACCAAACACTTGTATGTCTGGAAAAGTAGGCACCTCTCTATTACACACCCACACACAAACACACACACACGGAACACACACACGCACAGAACACACACAGAACACAGACACACACACACACAAAACACAAACACACACACACAGAAATCTACTAATCAAAAAGTGTATTTCCTCGAGGCGGCCTCCCCAGAGAAATCCAGCTGGAAGAAATTGGAATAATTTATTAGCTTACAAGTTTTGGTTGACAGTTAGCCTGAGGCTATTTATCTCAGTAATAGAGAACGTCTCAACGTGGAACAATTGACCAAATCAAACAGCTTTGATCAGAAAATGAATCTGGCAAGGCTGTCTGTCTCTGGGGGTCCCGCGAGGAAAGGAGAACCAAAACAGGGAGACACAGACGGAGAGGGAGGGAAGGATTTAGCAGGGGCACACACAGGAAGTGCTGCAGGACAACTTCACATTTCAATTTAAATCTCTCTCACTTTTAGTTGTTATTCATTTTGAAAAGATGCAATCAGGTGTGTTTTTTTTTTTATTAAAGAGAATGAGATTGGAACATAAATATTGTTCCAATACAGGAACGCGGTCGGCCCTCTTGAATCTGAAAGCAACAAAAAAAAAAGTCACTTTCTGATTGACACCCCATGCCTCAGGAGAACCAGCAGACATGTTGTCAAGAGCAGGACGGTCAAACCAAAGGCATGAATTATGACTGTAAAAACAGTGGCGTCCCTGTCCCTTCAGCCTCCACGTCTCCAGGCGTCTCCCGGGACCCCTGGCCTTCACTGCTGGGGGGGGGGGGGGGGGGGGGGGGGGGGGTACCAGCCTGACAGGCTGCTCCAGCAGGGTTCCGCTGTGAGGGACACGTTCATTTGCAGCAGGTAGGATGACAGGCGGGTCAGAGGGTGCTGATGCAGGGGGGGGGGGGTGTCCGCCAACATGCCCACCGCCATCTCCATCGGAGCCCCCTGACTCCCGGCCACCGGCCGCTCCCCCCCCCCCCGCACACACGATCACAGGTAAATGTGTGTCGATCACAGGGAGGGTCCAGGGCAGGTTATAGAGACAGCAGTGACCCTTCTGTCTGCTGAAGGCAGCTACCATAACCTGTCTCCTGAAGACAGGTATACCATAACCTGTCTCCTTAAGGCAGGTACTATCACCTGTCTCCTTAAGGCAGGTACTATCACCTGTCTCCTTAAGGCAGGTACTATCACCTGAACTCCTGAAGGCAGGTGATAGTACCTGTATAGTACATGTGTGTGTGTGTGTGTGTGTGTGTGTGTGTGTGTGTGTGTGTGTCTGTGTGTGTGTCTGTGTGTGTGTGTGTGTACATGTCCATGTGTGTGTGTGTCTGTACGTGCGTACGTGCTTGCGTGTGTTTGTCTGTGTGCATTCTTTTGTTATCTTTTATTTCTTTTTCTTGCATACCATTTTCCTGGGTAACCCCGGCTGCTTCTCAGATCCAATCATATTTTTGTGTGACACTTAAAACAACATTTCACAGGACACACAACTGAGATGTATCTGTGAAATGTAATGAAGATGAAATGATCCCAACGTCTTCATAGGCCCTGCATGACCTCATCCTCCCTCCCTCCCTCCCTCCCTCATCCATCTCCTCCCTCTCCACCTGTTCCCCCCCCCCCCCCCCCCCCCCCCCCCCCCCTCTCTCTCCTCATCCTCTCCAATCTCCCTCTCCTAATGAATCTTTACCTGGCACAGACTGTTTTCAACTCTAGTTGGACCGGAGCCTGCAATTCCCTCCTCTGAGTCTCCCAGAAACTGAGTTGAGCCTAATTAGTATGCATTATCAATTAACAAACTTAATAGCTGGCAGATTGATTAGGTCCTCGGAAACAGGATCAGAGCTGGAGCCAAACCCATATATGAAATATAATATAATTTCTTGAGCACAGAAATAAGCGAGTAATACTGCTTCATGTTTCACTTTGTTGGTAATTACGCAATGCGGTACATATTTATAGAACGTGTGCAATATATGTATGTATCTTTCATATATATGTATATATGTACTTATCTTTTTTATCGATTTTTAATCTTTATCGTTACACCTAAACACACAAATCTACACTCATCAAGGATAGAACCTGGTAGAGCTGGTAGCTATGAATCATCATTAGGTCACATTTTACCCAATTAAATGCTAATTATGACTTGGTAAACAGAACTCAGAGGTGTAAGATTAGTTCAGAGAAAGAGCTCACAGTTCTGTCTCCTACACTGAAATGTCAGTTAGAGTAGGCCTGTAATTAAAATTAAAAAGAAAGATTGATAATCATCGCTTGTGCACTCATAAACGAAAACCGAACTTCTTCGACGACGCAGGCCTGCTAGACGAGGAAGAACAATTTGTCACTGCGATGAAAATGATATTCTGAATGAAAACAACAATAGCATTAGCATTCATTTTGTGGAGTCCTCTGACAATGCCATTACGCCGTGACGCCTTGCGGCGAAACAAAGCGAATGCGAGTGTCTCAGGTTTACCTCTTCCTCCTGTAATTAAAGGTTCTTCTGTGAGGATCGTTTATATCCAAGATAACACATTTACAGCGGAAAACGTGACTGTGTTGAGATGATTTGTAACGCACAGAGAGGTCGTTTGATTAAAAGTTTTTCGCAGAGTCCAAAGTGTCAAGGCACTATTCATCTGAGGCATAACTTCGTAACTTTATGCGTCAAACTTAAACAAACAAACACCGAATATCATTAAAAAGTAAACCTAACATTATGAACGTGTTACCAAAACATTTTTGACAAGCAATTGGAAATGCAAATGGCCCCCATATGTATTGTTTTAAAGGCTGACCGTGGTACTCCACACAAAGCTTGGGTTTCCACACGTTTCAAGGACTTCTTGCATGTTTAAACACCTAACTGAGTCTCAAGTGCAATTAATGTGATGCTTTATTTCCATAAGCATCAATAACTAAACATTATGAAAATTACCCAGCCTATTGACCACAAACTATATGCCTGAAATATACTTCATTTTCATTATGAAGCATGAAATGCATTATTCCCTCATTAAGGCCACTTTAAACAATTATCTGACTTAGTTTCTCAGCTACATCACACGATGCCAGGCTTGTGATGGCAGACAGAAGTTAGACTAAAGGCCAGGCTTGTGAGGGCAGACAGAAGACAGACTAAAGGCCAGGCTTGTGATGGCAGACAGAAGTTAGACTAAAGGCCAGGCTTGTGAGAGCAGACAGAAGACAGACTAAAGGCCAGGCTTGTGAGAGCAGACAGAAGTTAGACTAAAGGCCAGGCTTGTGAGAGCAGACAGAAGTTAGACTAAAGGCCAGGCTTGTGAGGGCAGACAGAAGACAGACTAAAGGCCAGGCTTGTGAGGGCAGACAGAAGTCAGACTAAAGGCCAGGCTTGTGAGGGCAGACAGAAGTCAGACTAAAGGCCAGGCTTGTGATGGCAGACAGAAGTTAGACTAAAGGCCAGGCTTGTGAGAGCAGACAGAAGTTAGACTAAAGGCCAGGCTTGTGAGGGCAGACAGAAGTCAGACTAGAGGCCAGGCTTGTGAGGGCAGACAGAAGACAGACTAAAGGCCAGGCTTGTGATGGCAGACAGAAGTTAGACTAAAGGCCAGGCTTGTGAGGGCAGACAGAAGTTAGACTAAAGGCCAGGCTTGTGAGGGCAGACAGAAGTTAGACTAAAGGCCAGGCTTGTGAGAGCAGACAGAAGTTAGACTAAAGGCCAGGCTTGTGAGGGCAGACAGAAGTCAGACTAGAGGCCAGGCTTGTGAGGGCAGACAGAAGACAGACTAAAGGCCAGGCTTGTAAGGGGAGACAGTAAAGGCCAGGCTTGTGAGGGCAGACAGAAGTTAGACTAAAGGCCAGGCTTGCAATTTCAGAAAATGGGGGAGGGATAATCTCTATGAGTATAAAAGCACCAACAACTGAAAAATGGCTGCTCAGCGACCTGGCCCGGGAAGCCATTACCCGTTGAGACGGGCTGTCCAGCTGGCGAGGCGCGGCGAGACCCCCGGAAGCTCAGGGAAGCACCGGGATTGAAGCGTCAGATACAATGAGCGTCAGGACGGACCTCCAGCCCGAGGGGGCGGGGTGGACCCCCGGGGCCCGGGGTAGGCCTACGCCTTTAGGGGGGCGGGGTTTAGGTTCGCACCATCCATCATGGGCCTTCTGGGTGTCGGCCTACAGCTGGGTCATCAAGGTAGGCAGGTATGGATGTAGGCTGAGCACGAAGGTGTTTTTTTCATTCAGTTGCTAAACTGAATGAAAATGGGTGAGTTGAAAGCCGCCTACCAACGCTAGGCCTACACAACGCAGCCTACCGACGCGAGGCCTACACAATGCAGCCTACCAACGCTAGCCTCCACAAAGTGGCAGCTATGGTGGTACATGCTAACATGGGCGTTATCTTTTACTTTCGTCTTCACTGTTTCTATTCTAGTCTATTTTCAAAATGCAATCATATAAAAGAATTCCAACACAAAAGGAATGAATGAATATCTGTCATTGTGACACAAGGCAATGTGGAGAGATGAGAGAGAGAGAGAGACAGAAAGAAAGAGAGAGACAGAGAGAGGGAGAAAGAGCGAGAGAAGGATGGAATGAGGAAGAGAGAGAGGATGGAGTGAGGAAGAGAGAGAGCGAGAGGAAGGATGGCGTGAGGAAAAGAGAGAGCGAGAGAGAGAGAGAGAGAGAGACCAAGAGAGAGGGAAGGATGGAGTGAGGAAGAGAGAGAGAGAGAGAGAGAGAGAGAGAGGATGAGAGAGAGAGAGAGAGAGAAAGAGAGAGAGAGAGAGAGACCTATAGGCTGTTAGTTGTGTATGTTGTTCCACAAGCTGTCCTCGTCCTCAGTTTGTACTGATGTATATTTTGTTGTCCACCAGCTTAATTTTGATTTATAGTCCATCCATAAATTAGAAAAATATGTTTTAGATTCCATCCTGCAGAAAAGCGTGTGATGTCAGGGGATTGGCTGATATTTAAGATGTCAGAAATACATATTGGATTAGCGCGAGCTTTGTTCCCATGCAACAGCAGGTGTTTAATCATAGCTGATGGCTCCAGCGAAATGCGTTAGGACAGGCCAGGCCGGGTGGAGCCGCACTCCAGCAGATAAATCACAGCCCCGTGTTGTTATACTCTACCAGCCCACCTACACCCCCCCCCCCCCCCCCCCCCCCCCCCCTCCCTGGTCTCACACACACACACACACACGCATGCACGCACACACACACACACTCACACACACACACACGCACACACACACACACACACACACACATACACGCATGCACATGCATGCATGCATGCACGCACGCACACACACACACACACACACACACATGCATGCATGTGCGTACACAGGCACACACACACACACACACACACACACACACACGCATGCACGCACACACTCACACACACACATGCATGCACGCACACACACACACACACACACAGCAGGGCGTGCTCTTGTATACTTGTGTTTATTCCGTTTTCCTCGCTGTAGCCGGAGGGTGAATGAATTAGTCCAACGGTGATTACAGTAACAGTCAACCCCCTGAGGGCCTCTGTGATAAAGTATTGATTCAGAATATGTTCAGGCTCCCGGCTTCCCCCCCCCCCCCCCCCCCACCATCGTGTCCCAGCTACCGGTGGGAACAAAGGCAGTCCACACTGTCCCCGTCATTAAACCAAGCGCCCATCACCACTTCTGCCCGGATGCAGACCCACCTAGGGCACCGCGTCGACCACAGCCCTTCAGAACTCCAAACAAGGTTCCCAAGGTGGCCCGGTGGACCGGTGGGACACACACACACACAGATCGTTGAGAGGCTGAGGAACAGACGAGGGTCCAGCACGCTGGACCCTCCCCACACGACCGCCACACCGCCCGCGTGAGCTCTGGAAAGCAGCGGCCCTCTTTCTGGTCTCCTAGTTTGGTGACAGCCTGCACAGAGTAATGACGCGGCTTGAGAAGCAGGGTGGGGCGTGGGGGGGGGGGGGGGGGGGGGTGGTGTGGTGTGGGGGGTTTACCTCCCAAACACGCCTCTGCGTTTTTCTTATACACTCGTTGTAATGAACAATAGTGGCTGAATGATGAAACATCCATCTTCTACCGAGCCATTAAGACGTGACGAGTGACTGGCGACTGAGGCGGTCCTCGGCGGAGTGGAGGCGACAGGGGGGGACCCCCGCAACACAGCGCCGCTGAGGGGAACCAACGCAGCCAATGGACAAACCTTTGGACCAGAACACAAGAATTGGGGAACGGTTAAAGATGATTTAATGCTTAGTGCATAGTGCGAGGGGAACAACCTTGGGTGCATGATGGAGGAGGACTGCTAATCATGCATACTTACAAGTGGGAATACCTGAGGTCAACGTTTTGCTTCACAGCTCGGTAGACGCTCTGTTGAACACGGAAAGTTAAGTAATCCTCCTCCAGCCAACCACGCGGAGGAGTGGCCACCCCCTGGTGCAGCCCAGCAGGCTTTCGAACCCCCAGCCCCTTTCAGGGCCTGGGACCCCATTGTCCTGTCTGTCAACCTGGGGGGGGGGGGGGTCCTGGACCAGACCCGGACGTCCAGGTCCAGACTCCGGGACCGGGTGGGGTCCCTACTGCAGAGCTGCGCATGCGTCTCTCCACCCATCCAGGATCACTTGTTGTTTATCTTGGAAGCGGCTCCTGAACGAGCCTCTTAATTCCCCCCTTAATTCTGCGTGTCAGGGCCTCGTGTCCCTGGCTGCCCACAGGCCCCCGCCGGCTCCCCGCTCCGAGGTCTCTGCTGCAGCTCAGTGACACAAGGCAAACTGCGCTTAATAAATTAGCTTAATGGATTCCACGATCGCTTAGTGGGCACAGTGTTTCCTCTGGTTAAGCAAAACATTTATATCCCACAGTCTCCCACTTTCTCTCTCTCTCTCTCTCACCCCGTCTCCCCCTCTCTTAAGCTTTCTCTCTCTCCCTGTCCTTGACTCCCTCCCCCCCCCCCCCCATACACACCATTTAATCTAAGATGTACGTGCGAGTAATGAGGCCCAAAATGAGTCAGTTCGTAAAGCACTTCCCGCTCTGGCTCGGGATGTAAAATGGCTGCTTCCGTCGCGCGTGTTCCGAGGTTCTGTTGAACTTGGTGTTCCAGTAAGGCGTCATCTGCATTAACTCGCTCATTTCGTCTCCTCCTCCCCTCCTTAATGTTGGTACTGTCAGCTTTCGCGCCATTTGCTTTAATTGGTGTCGATTAGACCCGAGAGAGCCCCCCAAGGCATGGTAAATCTTCTGTTTGGGCCCTGGCTGCTGGAGAGAAGGCCTTGGGTGAGGGGAACTCCACTGCCGTCACTGCGGCCACACTGGTCCTCCTCACCGCCGGTGGATGTCAGACCTGCTGATGGCTGTGGGCTGCGGGGGGGGGGGGGGGGGCAGCGGACCCTCGTCAGCAGAGTAAACTCTGCTAGGTTTCCCTGTGGGAGTGCGTTCCTCCGCTGAAGGGGACTGTGGCACGGTGATAAATAACACGCTCATTTACACACGTCGCTTGGCTGTGGAGCCTCCACCCTGCTCCACCCCCCCACCCTGCGCCACCTCCAGCCCCCATCCTGCTCCACCTCCAGCACCCACGCTGCTCCACCACCAGCCTCCACCCCCCCACCCTGCGCCACCTCCAGCACCCACCCTGCTCCACCTCCAGCCTCCACCCTGCTCCACCTCCAGCACCCACCCTGGTCCACCTCCAGCACCCACGCTGCTCCACCTCCGGCCCCACTCATTCACTCACCCACTAATCACTGCTGCGCTGGTCGGCCGACATAAATCATCCCGGCATGAATTTGTAAAACATCAGGATTAGTGAGGCTGAACTCAAACAAAGGCAGGGAAGTGTGTCCAGATGAACCCCGCACAGCACCTTCAATCAGACAGCAAGCAGGCGTCAGTGAGGCGACGCCCTGATCCCCGGGGTGACCGATAGCACAGCCCTAAAGTCAACACAGTGATCAGGCGCCGTAACAAGATTACAACTATGAGGCGTTTAGCACTTCAGGGTAATCCCCGGATTATAACCCATCTGTGATGAACCAGGCGAGCGAGGTGGTGCCCAGCTCTCTCTCCCCTCCCCCCACTCCTTTCAAATGTTAACCGGCGTGTTCCTGAAGTCGTGAAAGTGTAAATTGGTCGATGGAGTCCATCTATGTAATCCCGGCGCCTGAGAGAGGAGAGCCACATGATCCCATTGAAGCCGAGCCATACGCCCGCTGTGGTCCCGCCACCCATTAGAGACCAGTTACTGTTCCATTCAGGGGCCCCAATGGGTCGGGACGCCGTGCGTGCGCACAAACAAAGGGGCCCGTCCCAGCGTTTTGTTCCCCCCAAAACTGACAGACCGACCCTGGAGCCCCCATCCCCGGGGACCCCCCCCCCCCCACCCCCGGGGATTACCCTGGGTTGTGTAGGTTGGAGAGGGGGACTGAGGGGCTCTTCAGTGAAGTCTCTCAAAACTGCGGCGTGCTCATCACCGCGTGGAAATGAGATGCGCATTTAAAATCCCGGGCTCTGCGCCGGCGCCGGCGCCGGCCCACATGGGGTTAATGGGTCGGGCCTCGGTGCGGAGCTGGGGGTCTATGAGAGAGAGAGAGAGCGAGAGAGAGAGAGAGAGAGAGAGAGGGGAGGGGGGGGAGGGGGGAGGGTCGCGCTTCTCAAACCCTGCATCTGTGCTCCGGTTAATGGATCCCGTTCACCTCGTGCGCGAGGGGAGGATTTAAATAGCCAATTAGCATTGAGATGAGAGCGCCTGCAGGACCCGCCCTCCCGAGACGGACGGACGCGGCGGTGGAAGAAATGCGTCGGGATGGAGGACGAGTTACGTAACGCTCACCTCGGTCGGGGGTTGCTTCGGCGGCCAGGAGGTGATGCCCCCCCTGCCTGTCACCCCGGGAACCACGGCAACAAGGGAGAGGCTTGGGGACATTTTGGGACTCACACAAAAGAAAAAAACAGATTTACCTTAGATCATTTTTGCAAGATATTTAGATAATCAAAGGGTTGCAACTGACACAAAGTACGGCTTAGGGATTGTTTTCATTTTGTATTAGCTACAGTAGGCCTACAACAGACCATACACATCACAGCCAGTCCATCCCATCTGTAGGACCATGCGGCTTTCCTCTGGTTCATGGTTGCCATGCAAAGCAGCACGAGTCTTCACGCAGAGCGCGGCCAAGCGGCCTGGACCACGTGAACACCTCAGAACACCTCAGTTGAGATCCGTTTTAGTGAAAACCCTTTATGGGCAACGTCGCTAACTCCTCTAACCAGCGGTGTCTGCCGCTCTTCAGCCACATAAAGAACCTGGGAGAGGACACCGGAGTGCCCCCCCCCCCCCCCCCCCCCCTCTCTCTCTCTCTGCGCCGCCATCTCCTCCTCGGCTGGGGACACTTAGGGAGGGTTTTGTGTTTTTTACTCCGCCCGTTGCCTTTCAGTGTCTCCCTTAATGAAGCCGGGTCCGCTTGGACTGGGTTATGACTCTTAATGCACACGAGTGGCTCCAGAGTGCAATCAAAAGCAAAAGGTTTGTGTACCGCCGCGGCTCAGATTGGCCGGCGCCCGTGTTGTCTTTTGTGTCTGAGTTTAGCGCACAAAGCGGCTGAAGCGCCAGCAGAATCAGGGCTGAGTGTCCCTGCAGTGTTTCCCCCGGAAACAGGAGGGGCATCTTTCAGGAGCCCATCAATAAGTACTGTAAAGGTCTGCTCTATATAGTGACAGTAGAGCAAACCAAAAAAAGGTTATTATTTAACACTTTAATTGCATGTTAAAAGATGTCTCCACACACAATATGGCAAATATTATGACAAGGACAATTGTAGGCCTGTATGTATTCTGGGCCACACCAAGGCATTTTCTCTCTCTCTCTCACACGCACATGCACACACACGCACGCACGCACGCACGCACACACACACACACACACACACAACACACACACACATGCACATACGCACCACACACACACATGCACGCACGCAGGCAACGCGTGGTTTCTGCTGCAGATGATATGTACGTATGTATATTTATGGTGCTAAGCCATGGCTTCTTGTCATCGTTTGCAGTAACAACAAAAAAAAAGGGGTCGGTAGGTATTTTTTTTCAAAATTCAAAGTTAAAAAAAAAAAGTAAAATTTTGGGTCATGGTGAATACGTCGGTACGAATTTAAACAAATTTGCATATCGTGACAGTCACTGACTGGGTCTCCAAACCCGTAAAAGTAAAGTAAAACGGTCCCCTTGACCTCAGTCGACCACGGTCACTGTAAAAGACTCGAGGGAGAAGGGATGGGTAAAGATCTGGGTAGCGGGGTCGAGATATTTCAATGCATTTTATTTATTTATTTTAAAATGGTTTTTGGTTCAAGGCAGCAATGTATTTCTACAGTGCTTGAACCCGTATAACTTTGAACGGTGACCGCAAACATTTTCTTTAGCCTACTGCAGCCGCAGCCATCAGAACAGACAAGCACGAACCATTGAATAAATTAAGCCAATATAAAAGAAAGAACGTAGCCTACGTGTTTACTGTGTATAGGCAATTTATATACGCGAGTACTTACTAAAATATAATTAATAGGGTTTTATTGTATTTCCATTAGTTGTTTGAAGAGTAAAAAAAAAAAAAAGGGCCGGTCTTAACGCAAGTTTACAACCGGCAAGTCGGTCCGACTAAAGGGGAACAAAAACAATATTTGGGTCGGTCCTAAATTGACAGTGTTGGTCGGGTTACGGCAAACCAAAAATATTTTAAGGATGGCCTAACACCTTCATAAAGCTCAGTCTAATGCGCAGCTCCACCACTTGAACAAAGGAGATGATGCCCCCGGACTGTATCACACCACTAAAGCATTTCAAACTTCTTGGTCTATAAAAGGTGTTTCATGAGCCACTCATATCAGCCAGCTGGTTGACAGCTGTCATACGTCTCTCACCACGGGAGCTGCTCAGTGTGGGCTGCATCTCCACTCCAGGATCACATCTTCACTTGCTTGCCGTACATCTCATCCTCCCCTCTCGCCCCTCCCAGGTGAGCAGACACCATGAGAAGTTCACCTAAACAGGACCCTCGTGTCACCATGCAGCGAGAGGGGAGAGGGGGGAGACAGAGAGACAGGGGGGAGGCAGCGAGAGAGAGAGCTGTCACAGCAGAGGGACACCTGAGGAGCTGTCATCTATAGCTGGTGTCATCCTGGGAGATTGATAACACACACACGCACACACACACACACACACACACACACACACACACACACACACACACACACACAGAGAGAATCTCACAAGCAGAACAAATGAGATTGTTTGTGTCCTACAGCAACTGGCAGAACTTCAACCGAACACAAAACCAGCTAACGACGGCTCGGAGGCCTCTGCTATGGGAACCGGGTTCCACCACCTGAACACTTTCCACAAGACCCCCATCACTCATAGAACATAGAATGTGATACATGTTCTAACATAAAAACATAGGTAATACATGTTCTAACATAGAACATTGCACGCGATTCATGTGGCAACATAGACCGTGATACATGTTCTAACAGAACATAGAACCTGAGGCATGTTCTATGCAGAACATACAGTAGGACGTGTTTAACCGTTGTCCACAATCAGGGGTTGATCTAGTCTCGTGGTCTGGCTGCCTGAATCCCACCTGAAAGGTTGTGGGTTTGAATGCAAATGTCTGCCCTCTTCCTGGTGGCATCCCTGAGCCATGCATCCTCCTCCTGGTCATTATACTGACATGTGTAAAACGAAGAGGCGTCGGCTACGCGCAGACACACTGCAGACCCGGCGCTGCAGAACGCAGCGCATTCTCACACAAAGAGAACCTTCGGGAAACCTCAGGCAAGTTTAGGAAAGCTTCTTGTGTTCTGAGAGGGAGGGTTCTGGGGAGTGTGATGGAACAGCTGGTGGAGGAGAGCGTACAGAGGGAGAGGTGATGGATGTGAGTAGAGAGCCGGTGACAGAAGAGCTAACAGGTGTTCACCACAGCCCTCAGAGAGACGCTATTTATGAGCTGGAGAAGACAGCCTGACGCAACACACACACACACACACACACACGTACACGCACAGACACATGCACACGCACACACACACACACAGGAAGCTCTTTGCAGATAATTGTTCAGGAAATCGGCCCATGCTCAGAGTGGTTCTGGCCGCTTCATTGCAGGATTTAACACCATGGCCACAAGCAATGCTGAGCCCTGCAGGCTACAGACCAGACGCTAGGGTCACTGAAGGCTAGTTCCTCTTCACTTACATTTAGCACACCCAACACCGGAAAATAAAATGAGTACATGTTCATAATTAATGACAGAAGAATTAATAGGAGATGAGGGGCAGATTAACTTGACGTGGCTGACAGTTATCACAAAAAAAATAATTTAAAAAAAAATCACAAAATCACCAGAACCTAAACTATAAACAGAAATCAAGAGGAACAGAACGTACAAAATAATTTCATCACTGCTTTTCCATCCTAATTCAAATGTTTATTTTGGTGCACAATCAACGCAGACAGATACAGAGACATGATGCTGTTGAATAAACTATTTCTAGAAAAACTACTTTTTTAATTACTTAGAAAGGCACTTGACAGATATGACTTGGGTGACATTTGAAAAGTACTTACTTTTATGTATTACAAATAAAAACATTGTTGAATGCATGGTTTGGCCACACATAGCAAATAACATGAAATGAAGGATCTATGATTGAACATTGATTGGCCAGTAAAAATGGAAAAATGAAAACCTTGAAGATCAACCATTAACATAACTCATCTTCGAAATTCACACATAATACATAGAATTAGAGAATTTACTGGTCAGACAGAAACGCTAGAAATTTGAAACTACAACCTTAGATTTCATTACAGATCACAAAGTGCTTCACGCCAACACTGAAAGGAACCTCAAGTCAGACTGACCTTCGGTTATAATCATCGGGGAAAATATCAAGTACAGATTTCAGACCTCGGAACAAATGGGATCCAATGAACACTAACAGGTGGCACATCCTTCCTCCCAACTGTAAACGTGCTTCATTTATAACGTTTGACTCCAACACATCACAAGCCCCTCCCCGCTTGAAGACTAGACAAATCAAATGTCGTAAAAAAAAAAAAAAAAAATCACATCATTGATGACATCACAACTGTGAACCTTCCACCTGGGCCCGGTGTCTGGAGGAGCTCTGAGACCTCCAGCCAGGATGAAGAGTACCAGTGCTCTGTGTGTGTGTGTGTGTGTGTGTGTTTCTGTGTGTGCGTGTGCGTGAGTGTGTGCATGAGTGCGTGTGTCACTATGCCGAGGCGAGGGCCAGCTTGAGGTCCCTCAGCAGCATGGACGCCATGACGGTCTTGTCCGTGTTGACGGTGACGGTGCCGCTGCCCGCCTCCTTCTGCTCCACGCTGACCAGAACCAGCGACCCAGAGCTCACCGTCCGGCCCGCGAACCTGCAGGAGGAAAGAGGCGGGGGCGGGGCGTGAGCAGGAGGGGGGGGGACACTCCCCTGCGGCGTTCTCAAGAGAAACCGGGGAAACGCCGCACTTTTGGACTCTACACGTCCAGAGTCTGTGGACCAGACGGGGACGTTCTGCACCAACGGTCTCCTCTGAAGACCAGCGCGGTGGATCGACACCTGGTGGACAGCGGAACCCGTACCTACCGCACTGTTCAGACAGCACAGACGGTGCTCTGATCCCCCGGGGCCGGCATGGGGCCTGTAGAGGAGAACCACGCCCAGAACCACGGGTTCCCTCTGTAGGTTCCACATGCTCCTCATGTGGGAGGTGCCACAGCATAAACACACCCTGGAAGCCCTTTCAAAGATGAGGTGGGTCTGGTTTGCGTAAGGCTACATGTACCATGCTCCAGGCTACATGCTCCAGGCTCCAGGCAACTAAACATCCACATCAAGGGTGGCATGAGCCCCCCCACTGCAACAAGACAAGCCCCCTGGACCGCCTTAATTACCCTTAACCCTGAATTACCCCGATATGGGGGCTTTGTGAGCCGCAGGAGGAAGGAGGGGCCACAGACATCCCATTACCCCCCCCCCCCCCCCCCCCCTCACCGACGGCATGCCAGTTGGGGGGGGGGGTTAGACCCGCCCCCCCTCGGTGTCAATCAAACGGCATTTAGCGTGTCTCCACGGTGACACCGGAGTTCAGGACACGCCCCCCGCCCCACACACACACACACACTGCTCCGGGAATAGACTGCAGAGGGGCCGGCCGGCAGCTCATCGTTTCCTTGGCGACGCCCCCCCACCAGACGGGAGGCCCCCCCCGCTGGGCGCCCTAACAGGAGCGCGACCCCGCGTGACCGAGGGAGACCGCCAGCCCCTCCCCCTTCTGGTCATCTGCATCTCAGAGGGGCTGCCCGCCCGACCATCTGCCTCCATTTAGCGCTACACCTCCTGGACAAAGACCCCCCGTAGGCCCCCACCAGCCTGCCCCCCCCACACACACCCCCCCCCCCCAGCCTCGGTAAATGCCATACAAAAGAAGCACCCACTTAGCCCTGAGTAACCCCCCCCCATGAACGAGGGCCACTGTCACCCTGTGTGACGCACAGACAAGCACGTCCACCAATTAGCACACACACACAGCCCCTGTCTCAGGGGGGATGCTAAATTACCATCAACAGAGGGGAGAGAGAGAGAGAGAGAGAGAGAGAGAGAGAGAGAGAGAGAGAGAGAGAGAGAGAGAGAGAGAGAGAGAGAGAGAGAGAGAGAGAGAGAGAGAGAGAGAGAGAGAGAGAGAGAGAGAGAGAGAGAGAGAGAGAGAGAGAGAGAGAGAGAGAGAGAGCACTCCTTCCAGCTTAATTAAAATATTAACCACTTCAGCAGGAACCCCCCCTCCCCCACCCCACCCCTGAAAAAGTAGACACTGATCTCCTGGCTTCCTTTCAGCAGCCCCTCTTGACCACGCTTGATTAGTCTTGTCCCTGAATGAGGTCTAGTTGGCCGTAGCTCAATGACATCACACACGATGACCTGTAGGGTCACTGTAGGCCTCGTCCTCTCGTCCCTCGTCCCCCGGGCCGACTCCCACCTACCGACTGCTTACCGTCAAGCGGTAGGCTGGAAGCGAGGGCCAGCTGTAACACTGAACGGCCTGCTGTAACACTGCTGTAACACTGACCGGCCTGCAGTAACACTGCTGTAACACTGACCGGCCTGCAGTAACACTGCTGTAACACTGACCGGCCTGCTGTAACACTGCTGTAACACTGACCGGCCTGCAGTAACACTGCTGTAACACTGACCGGCCTGCTGTAACACTGCTGTAACACTGACCGGCCTGCAGTAACACTGCTGTAACACTGACCGGCCTGCTGTAACACTGCTGTAACACTGACCGGCCTGCTGTAACACTGCTGTAACACTGACCGGCCTGCTGTAACACTGCTGTAACACTGACCGGCCTGCTGTAACACTGCTGTAACACTGCTGTAACACTGACCGGCCTGCAGTAACACTGCTGTAACACTGACCGGCCTGCTGTAACACTGCTGTAACACTGACCGGCCTGCTGTAACACTGCTGTAACACTGACCGGCCTGCTGTAACACTGCTGTAACACTGACCGGCCTGCTGTAACACTGCTGTAACACTGCTGTAACACTGACCGGCCTGCTGTAACACTGCTGTAACACTGACCGGCCTGCAGTAACACTGACCGGCCTGCTGTAACACTGCTGTAACACTGACCGGCCTGCAGTAACACTGCTGTAACAGTGACCGGCCTGCTGTAACACTGCTGTAACACTGCTGTAACACTGACCAGCCTGCTGTAACACTGCTGTAACACTGACCGGCCTGCTGTAACACTGCTGTAACACTGCTGTAACACTGCTGTAACACTGACCGGCCTGCTGTAACACTGACCAGCCTGCTGTATGTCCTCTGTGTCCATGTGGCTGAGCCGATGATTGAGGATGTAAATCTGTTCTGTGATCAGCCTGTAAGACGGCCCTCCCCCCCCGGGCCGTGGCCATGGGACCTGGGGGCTGATGCTCGAGACTTGGTGTGTGTGTGTGTGCGTATGCGTGTGCGTGTGCGTGTGTATAGATGCATTTGCACCACGTGTGCAAGTTGTGCACTGGGACCAAAAAAACAACCCCTTGGATTCTGTCCACATGTCGGAGGACCCAACAGAGAAGACTTAAGCGATCCGAGTTCATAAAAAGGGAACATTGATCTCCTCCACCCCCCGGCTGGGGGCAGAACCCCGGAGGAACGCCCGCAGAACAGCACCGCTCTCCAATCAGCTCTGGTTCTCCTCAGGGCGGAGAGGCGGCTGCTGTGTTAAGGTGGAACACACACACACACACACACCACTACAGTATTTAACTTAAGCCCTCCTCATCCCTTAGCACAACCATTGTCAGCAGAAGAAGTGCTTATCATAATATCATACGGATGCTTTGTAAATTATATGAAGTGATATGCAACTCATACCTTTGATTTGTAAATCATGCGTTCAGGGTTCAACAGGTACCAGTGTTTGGTTATCTGACCCGACCAGGATGCTGACACCTGCAGTAACGTTCCTCCTCATCTGTACGAGATGTTTCTGGGTCTGGCGGGCTTCCCTCGCCATCCTGCCTCCCCCCCCCCCCCCCCTGGCAGGGCCGGGCCCGCGTCCTTCGGCCGGGGCGGTCAGCGAGGCCAGACCGGAGCTCGGGTCAGGCAGATGGCCAGAGACCATTAGACCCCGTTAGAACCACGCGGAACCCTGCACAGGTCCTCCAGAGCCCTGCCGTATGGGCCCACCTCACAGTGGTGGGACCGGAGTGGACCCAAAGCATGGAGGACACACAGAGGACAGAGAGGAGGGAGAGGAGCCGGAGACGATGTGGAGAAGCAGAGGATGTCCGCGAGGAAGAGCTGGACCTTTAAGGGGCGAGGGGAGAATGAACTGAACTACAAAAGGCTGCTTGATAATTGCCATTTCGTTCTATTATTCATGCAGGCTGTTTGACTTTGTTTAGAATGAACCAGTATCAGGCTTCTCTGTCACAGAACAGGCAGTAAGCAGAGGAGAAAGGGTAATTTAAATAACGTGCTAAGTAAAGGAAAAAACCTCTGCAGCCATCCAACTGCTTTCTTTTTTCCTCCCGAAATTAGGCGCCAACTAGAGACTGACAATGCATGCAAAATTCAATCAAATTTGCCTTCAAAGCAACTGAAAAATAGAGCACATTTATTCTATTCCGCCTGTTAGACATAAACAAGAACAGCGTTTTCTACATTTGCTCTTCTGCTTGATTTATTGCCATCCTCCTTTTTAGCAATCAATTCTCCGTTTCGGCGGCGCCCCTCCGCCGGCCGACGGCAGCGCTTGGAAACAGCAGTGCTGCGCCCTGCTGGCCGCCAGAGGAACTGCAGGCCAGCGGGGGGAACGGTGAAGAGACCGCAGCTAGAGGGCTGCTGCTGCTGCTGCTGCTGGCCGCCGTCACGTTCTCACACCAACACAGTCCCAAAACAACAGTTCACAACCACAGCTGATAATGTTCTTCCTAAACTGTAGCTAGCAGCGAGACCTAATGCCCCCTTTCCCCACGTTTGAGATGCACAATGGAGGGCCGTCTAAAAAAAACTAAAAAAAACAACAACCTTAAAATAGCCGTTGGTAATGGAGGTGAAAGAAAAACCGAGAGTACATTAACTCCTGAGCCCTTCCAAGATGGCCTCCTAATGGACACGGGTGGGCAGTGCTAAGGTGGTCCTGATGAAGGTCACCCCACACACCCCCGTCACAAGCCGAGTACAGGATGCTGTCACTGGGTGTATCCCCGAAGATTAATCTCCCATGTCACACACAGGGGTGCGCGCGCACATAGACACACACACACACACACACACACACGCACATGCGCAAACGCACGCACGCACGGAAATTGGAAAGTTGGAACCATGGAGATTCAATATGAAGGATAGTATCTGGGATACAAGTGGATGTATTTGCTGGTCAGCAAATACATTTCAATGCTGAATGACTTGTTACATTCAACCTGTGAAACATATTGACACGTTCTCAGGCAGCACCAGCCACAGCAGCTGAAAGAGAAAGACCCCAGATCTGCTCATCCTCCTTCTGGACCAAAATGTAGAAAGCTGAACACAAGACTGCTTCTTCTGACGGGAAACACTTTTCCAGATGGAAATTGTAGGACGTTGCTGGACGAGGGACTCCAGACTCCGGTGTGTGTTTTTAAAAACCTTTAGGACTGTCACCACGGCTCAGATCACGGCAGACTGGTGAAACGGGGTTTACTTCACAATAAGAGCGCCCACCATTAGCACAACACATGGTTTTGAACCCACACAGAGGACTAGGTGGGGGGGGCGGGGTCAGGGGGCGGGGCCAGGGGAGCTGATTGATGGCGTGGAGGAGGTGGTGGTATCGGTTATTCAGAATGAAGTATGGGCTTTATTGGGGGCCGGGCTGGTGGCTGGCTGACATTGATTTCCACTCAGTGTTTGAGCTCTTGGTGCCCTTGTGCCTTTCCAGTGAGTCCCCTTCACTCCTCAACCGCTAACTCCCACTTATCCACGGCCCACCCCCTCACTGTACCCCGACTTACCCCCCATAGTGTCACTCTGACGGGGGGGGGAAGGGGAAGAGGAAGAGGAAGAGAGAGAGAGAGAAAGAGAGAGCGAGAGAGCGAGAGAGCGAGAGAGCGGGAGAGAGAGAGAGAGAGAGAGAGAGAAAAAACAGGAGTGGAGGGGAGTGAGCGACAGATGGGTGAGAGATGAGTGAGAGAGAGATGGAGCAAGAAGCAGCAGCGAGAGAGCGAGCGAGCAAGCGAGAGCGCGAGAGAGAGAGTAATTATCCATCAGGTGTTTGGGTGTGCGTGACAGAGGAGGAAGCTCATTAGCACAGTCTGTGTACACCAATTACACAGCCAGGCCTCTCTGGGCATCCCCCTGGCATGTGTCGGCCCCGCGCACGAGGGGCTGTGGACACGTTCCTGGTGCGAGCGCAGAAAAGCAACACGCGTGCACAACTACTCACACTCACAGTGACACGTGTGCACGACCACTCACACTCACACGCACTGTGACACGTGTGCACGACCACTCACACTCACATGCAGTGACACGTGTGCACGACCTTTCACACGCACAGCAACACACGTGCACGACCACTCACACGCACAACAACAGGCGTGCACTACCACTCACACGCACAACAGGCGTGCACTACCACTCACACGCACAGCGACACGTGCACGACCACTCACACGCACAGCATCACACGTGCACGACCACTCACACGCAGAGCGTCACGTGTGCACGACCAATCACACTCACAGCCACACACATGCACGACCACTCACACTCACAGCGACACGTGTGTAAAACTAAAGTCCTTTCCAAATAAAGGACACATGTCTGATTGAGGGTTACACGTTAAGCCACACATCAGATGGATGGCTTGCTTACACGCGTGTGTGCGTGCGCACACACACACACACACACGTCATTAATCAATTAGCCCGCTGTCTCTTGTGTATTCCACAGTAGATCATTCTCGCATTTGTGAACCTAATGTTGGAGGATCAAGAGGAGCCATTCGTAAGGTTTGACTTCTCACATTTGAAAGATGCAACTGAAAAGTCACAGGGACAAATAGGCAGTGAAAAAGGTCCTACATTTAGCTTCTGCCGTCATTTTGTACTTTAGCATGTGATCCTGAATGAAGCCAGTTGAACTACAGAGTCCTAAACCGTGTCCAGACTGACAGCTGATCTCGATGTCGTCACCTGTGTACGTCCTCCTGTCCCGTGATGACCTCGCCCAGGTTGGCCATGGAGAGGACCCGCTTCTTCAGCACGGCAGCGGAGCACAGGCTGGCTGCCATGGCGACCGTTGCCGAGGCTTCGTTCATGCCGAGCAGCTTACCTGGGAGGGGAGGGGTCAGCGTGATCGAGACGTCACTCCATATATTAAGACACACACACACGCAGACAGAGACACAGACACAGACAGACAGACAGACAGACACAGTATATCAGTGAGTTAGACCTTGTTCCTTCTCAAAGTCCTGCTGGGTCAGGCTGGTGGGCAGCAGCAGTTCTCCGACCACGGGCTGGATGGACACTGGGAACTCATCCTCTTTGGTGCTGGTGGGACAGGACAGGTCAGACAGACAGACAGACAGACAGACAGACAGTCAGACAGACAGACAGTCAGACAGACAGTCAAGACAGTCAGAGCTCAAGTGCAGCTCGCGTTAGTAGCAATTCCTCCAAGATTCGATTTCAAGCTTCCCAGTTTTGCTATAAAACATTTCTGGGTTTTTGAGTCCTCAGGAAAAAAAACAAAAAACAAAACAGCAGTGACAGCGGTGAGCATGCGGTGCGCGGATTGATTCTCCATCCCGAGGAGACTCGGTGGTCGGACCATCGATCGCCTTCAGCGGTGGCGTCGATGGTTTGATTTGGGCCGGCTCTGATTAGAGGAGAAAAATAGTTATCCTGCGGGACAGGATCAATGCAGGCTGACGCCCACCTGAGACCCCCACACGGAGAACAACAGAACCCAGGGAGAGAGAGACGAGGGAGAACCGGGGGTACCGAACAACCGGACCTTCCCATGAGTGGGGAGGGGGGGGGGGGGGGCACAACGAAAGAGAGCAATCATGGAGAAGAAAGCGGGCAGGTCTGAACGTCCGGACAAGTTCTGGACCGGCGGCGGCGGCGGGCTCACCACAGCCGGAAGATGGCCGCCTGCGTGGAGTCGTTGAAGTCGATTCCCATGGAAACAGTAACCGAGGCCTGAGGCTCAAGACGCTCTGAGAGGGGGAGAGAGAGGAGGAGGAGGGACACAGGAGGGAGAGGAGGTGAGAGAGAGGAGAGAGGAGAGAAGAGAGGAAGCGTGAGTGACAAGGGCAGAGTGGGGAGTCAGGTAAGGATGGAGAGCTGGAGATTGTGGGGGGCAGCAGAGGGGAACAGACAGGCACAGCACTTGTGTTTTCTACTCCACAAAGCAAGGCCACTGCATGTGAGAAATCTATCCTTCAGACGTCAGCCCCTTCACCTTCCCTTAGCGCTCTTGCTCAGGCTAAAAACATGACGGACCGGCCCATTTCACAACAGGCTCGTCAAAAACAAGACGCGGCAGCATCACAGGGAGATGTGATGGGGGAGGGGAGGGGGGAGGCAGGAACCAGTCTAGTGACGCTCAAACCACAAAGAGAGACGAGACATGGGGACAGGGAGGGGGAGGAGGACGAGGTGGAGGCATCTTCAGCCTGCCTCCTCCACGGAGAGCACGCGCTGGTTTACTGGAGAGGCTCTCTAACACCAGAACCACAGGACTGGGTTTACTGGAGAGGCTCTCTAACACCAGAACCAGAACCACAGGAGCTGGTTCACTGGAGAGGCTCTCTAACACCAGAACCACAGGACTGGGTTTACTGGAGAGGCTCTCTAACACCAGAACCAGAACCACAGGAGCTGGTTCACTGGAGAGGCTCTCTAACACCAGAACCACAGGACTGGGTTTACTGGAGAGGCTCTCTAACACCAGAACCAGAACCACAGGAGCTGGTTCACTGGAGAGGCTCTCTAACACCAGAACCAGAACCACAGGACCTGATTTACTGGAGAGGTTCTCTAACACCAGAACCAGAACCACAGGACTGGGTTTACTGGAGAGGTTCTCCAACACCAGAACCAGAACCACAGGACATGGTTTACTGGTGCGGCTCTCCAACACGGGAACCAGAACCACAGGTGCTGGTTTAGTGGAGAGGCTCTCTAACACCAGAACCAGAACAACAGCAGGAGGAGAACGGGCCATGGCGGCTGTGTGGTCCTTGTTCTGTTTTGTTGTCCTCAAATGTTCTCACTGGGCTTTGTGTGAGCTATTCTGGGAACATGCGTTGAGAGTATGGGGCAACGTAACAGTTTTAGTACAAGAGACATGGATGGGAATGAACGTGAACTACAACCAAACCAAATGAATGACTAACACATGCTAGTTAAAGGACCAATCAGCCTTTGGAAACAAACAGCCATCTAGAAAAAAAAAACACACATCCATTATGAAATGATGAACACAACAACAGCGTATATGGGTGAAGTTTGGTGTGTCCAGTACAGACCGTCCACCGCAGAACTGGCCGGCCACTCGGCAGAGCTGGGCTTAATCGATCCAAATTACCCAGTGTTTGGCTGCTGGAGGTCCATCAATGGACAATCAATCCCGGCAATTGATGGTTTAAACATGCTTGATCGCACAGTCTTTTTGTGTGTGTGTGTGTGTGTGTGTGTGTGTGTGTGAGAGAGAGAGAGTGAGAGTGAGAGAGAGAGAGACAAAGAAAGAGACCGAGGGAGGGGATAAAGACACAGAGAAAGACAGCAAGGAGCGACCTGGCCCATGGAGATGGAGGAGAGATGTTTGAGATGGTCTTCTCATCCTGACACGTGCAGGCCAGGAGTAGATGAACTAGTATTGGCTATTGTCAGCTTGAGGGGAATGAAAGCGTGTACGGAGAGGAACCAAGAGTTAAAAACATCCATCGACAATATGGTGGAATGTTTTGAGTGTTCTCATCCCGCCTCTTCATTTGTATGTAGAGAGATGTTTTCATGTGGCGTTTCATAGCTATTTTTGACATGTTTGCTTAAATTGTATGTCTTACAGTGTCTTTGGAAATGTTGTATTTTTAGTATTCATTTGTGTGTCATTAAATAAATACACAGGATATGGAAAGTGCTTCATGTTGAGAAAAGCACCATATGATATTTAGATATGCTATGGATTACGATTAAGATCCTGGTTCTGGGCCTCATTAAGAGCCTGGTTCTGAGCCTCATTAAGAGCCCGGTTCTGAGGCTGGTTCTGGGCCTGGTTCTGAGCCTGGTTGTGAGCCCTGTTCTGGGCGTGGTCCTGGGCCTGGTTCTGAGCTTGGTTCTGAGCCTGGTTCTGAGCCTCATTAAGAGCCTGGTTCTGGGCCTGGTTCTGGGCCTGGTTCTGAGCCCTGTTCTGGACATGGTCCTGGGCCTAGTTCTGAGCCCGGTTCTGAGCCTCATCAGGAGCCTGGTTCTGAGCCTGGTTCTGGGCCTGGTTCTGAGCCTGGTTCTGAGCCCTGTTCTGGACATGGTCCTGGGCCTGGTTCTGAGCCCGGTTCTGAGCCTCATTAAGAGCCTGGTTCTGGGCCTGGTTCTGATAGGGACTACGTACCCACGGTGTTGAAGCGGTGCAGGGTGAGGCTGGAGGGGCTGCAGTCCCCTGCGTGCAGCTCCTCCAGGGGCCGGTCCGAGGTGTTGGTCAGGGTGATCTGCAGGTGGACCATGCGGGGCTGGTACAGGAAGGGCTGGCGGGTGAAGTGGTACCGGGCGGACAGGCCCTTCCCGGACATGTGGTGGAGCAGTTCATGGCTCTTCACCGGCCCGAACGCGTTGACGTTCACCTAGAGGGCCCACACACAGAACCAGGGCTTCAGTGGACCTTCCTCAGGCCCGCGGGTCCAGTCAGCAGGGGTCTGGACTACAGACTGGGTACTCTGAATGAATCAAGTATTCTTATTACTATACCTGGGATTAAGACACATTTCATCCAATCTCATGTTATTAGTGATAAGAGGACAGTAAAAACAGCAGTGAGCCACACAATTACATTACATTACATAACATTACATGGACATGGGTTTTCTCACTTTAATATAGTTTAAGCATACTGCTAAAGACTACATTGAAAAAAAGGGGTTTTGTGGATGTTCTTCATAAGGATTAGATTTACTTTCTGGTTCCCAGAACTGACATGAGGGAGGAATAGACAAGCAGACCTATTCTTTATATTACTCAAATGGATTTCAGAAATAAAAGGTAATAAAACAAGTAAATGGAACAAAAATAGAACTGAAATGACCGGAGCTCTTCTACTTTGGTAAGAAAGAACGCGGAGATGGTCTGTTCTCCACCTGCCTGCTCAACACCAGGAGCAGGTACAGGGGAGCGAGACGAGAGAGCGAGGACGTCGGCCATCTTCAGCAGGCCGTTCCCCAGGGCACGGCATCCAGCCATTTCCCTTCATTACCCTCTGGGGACAGAGACCACTTTAGCAATGTCCTCAATCAGCAGACCAGATGAAAATGGGCTGAATACAGGAGGAAGCTGAATAAAAACACCTGCTAATGAGCACACAGACAGACGCCTGCCCAGACCACACATCGTCTTTCAGCGCGGCAGTGAGCATTACCTCAGCAAGGCAGCAGCAAAAACGCACCGAAATGGACGGACGTTGAAGCATTTACACCATCAACAGAGTGCTGCACACACATTTTGTACATTTTGTGTCAGCTTGTCTTTTTCAATGCAATAACACACTCTCTAATGCAGGCTACCGACATGGCTAACATCAGCAGCAATACAAATGGTGATGTTGGGGGCGGACAGGGGAAGAGATAGAGAGAGAGAGAGAGATCAAAATAGTCCTCTCATTTCTACTGTATGATCACACACCCCCAATGCAACGGCCCCCCTTACTTCAGAGGAGTGTGTGTGTAACAACAGCGCAGTTATCAGAGACAGTTGACTGTTGTTCATCACACCTACACACAAGCAAACTGTTTGACAAGAGTGGTCAGCAAAGGTGAGACAAACATCTCATCCAAACAACCAAACAATAAAGTCCAATCCAGTCAGTAAACATGTAGAGTGACGAGGGAAGCAAACGCGCCTAATTAAGCTAATTGACGGTGTTTGCGGCTCTGTCACAAACACACGTACACAGCTGGTGTGTGATCCTCTAAAAATATGTTGTCTTTGGGCTGAACATGTTGCCACCAACTTCTGGAGTTTTTAAACTTTGAAAGTTTCCAGAAGATTCGCTCTTCATGTGCAGCGATGACAGATCAAATAATCCCCAACGTGGGCACAAACTATAAAAGAGCAGGATTACTGTCAGACCACAGGGACATTTCACACACCAGCCAGGTATCACGCAGCCGGTAGGAACAGGAGGATATCAGGTCTGTCTGAAAAAAAACCCAAGGAGAAAACTACTCCTGGTCCTCTTCTCCCTTCCCCTCTCCTCCCCTATCCTCTCACTGTCCGCCTCCCCCCCCACCCCCGTCTCCCCCAGAGGAACAAACACGGCCCACCTGTCCATTTATCAGGCTACGTGTGGATGTTGTCATGAACAGTGGTTGGATAAAGCCATAACATAATAAAGCCATAACATCTGCCACATGGATTTATCCCCCAAGACCCCCCCCCCCCCCCCCGGCTCTCAAGGTCCTGACTGCACGGAGGAGGAGGACGAAGCATCGTACTGCTCATCATCACCAATCTGATAGTCTGGACACTACCATCCTGGAAGGTACACACACCTCGCCGAGTTCACTGGTGAAACACACACACACACACACACACACACACACACACACACACACACACACACACACACACACACACACACACACACACACACACACACACACACACACACACACACACACACACACACACACACACACACACACACACACACACACACACACACACACACACTGCTTCGCTAAGCAGCCCTGTCCAGCGGACTCTAAAGTGTAAATAACACAAAGAGATGTAACCTTGACTTCCCCTGTCAGTCGCCATCACACCCCCGCCCACCGGCTCCCATCCTCCATGTGCCTGGGCGGGGGGGGGGAGGCGGGGTGACACCGGGAGAGGAAGTTGATGGAGGAGCTCTATTACGTATCAAGCCGAAGCCGGCGCTGCGGCGCGGCGGTGACTGAGGACCGCTCACCTTCACCGTCCTCCTCCTCCTCTACCTCTTCCTCACACCCTCCTCTTCCTCATCCTCCTCACCCTCCTCCTCCTCACTTCCTCTTCCTCACATCCTCTTCCTCATCCTCCTCTTTGGCACATCCTCCTCACCCCCTCTTCCTCACATCACCCTCCTTCCTCCTCCGGGGGGAGTGACGGGAACAACCCACTGACAAACACTCGGAAGGAAGGACACTCTTGAGGAACCTGGTCCTGTTGGGTGCAGAAGACCATCTGACAGGAGGAGATGGGGGGGGGGGGGGGGGGGGTGGAGATGGTGGAGATGATGGTGGTGGAGGAGGAGATGGTGGTAGTGGAGGAGGTGGTGGTGGTGGAGATGGTGGATGAACACAGATGCACAGGCATGTATTGAAGATCCATTGAGTTTGGTTTTCCCTTCACAGTCTGAAGAAGTCTGAGGGTTTTTATTCCCCTCAAATGGCAGGAGAAGTGAGGCTGGGGTACAGCACATGGGGTTTGACATCTGCCCGTAATTGTTCCCTTAACTCAGGAGATGACAATTAATGGAGGGCCGGGTGGGTGGGGGCGGGAGAAGGACCTTGATGGTGCATTAATGGAAGCCAATGTTACTCAAACTGCTCCCACGCCAGCAGACCAGTTCACTCACCTCTAGATTAGCTATTCAGAAACCATTAACTCCAAATTTCTGAGCCAAACAAGGGAACCGCGGAGAGCCCACCTGCAGAGTGAACGCAGCATTCACCCATTCACCGGCAGGGTGAACGCAGTGTTCACCCATTCACCTGCAGAGTGAACGCAGCGTTCACCCATTCACCTGCAGAGTGAACGCAGCATTCACCCATTCACCGGCAGGGTGAACGCAGCGTTCAGTCATTCACCGGCAGAGTGAACGCAGCGTTCACTCATTCACCTGCAGGGTGAACGCAGCGTTCACCCATTCACCTGCAGGGTGAACGCAGCATTCATCCATTCACTCGCAGGGTGAACACAGCGTTCACCCATTCACCGGCAGGGTGAATGCAGCATTCACTCATTCACCTGCAGGGTGAGCGCAGCGTTCATCCATTGACCTGCAGGGTGAACGCAGCATTCACTCATTCACCTGCAGCAGAACACGTCACTAATCAGTACAGACACACGTCCACCAAACGACAACGCTGATCACTGCCAACACGCCATTGGCCTGACGGCAGACGCCAACGTCTGGAAAACAGTCAGACAATGAATGACTGATATCAGAATGAAAAGAGGACATTTTATAACATACTAATATAAAAGTATAATGAACGTAGCATTAGCAGCGTTAGCTCCCCACAGCGGCTAAACATGGTGGTATGTATTCCCCCCGTGTTTGAGTTGAGTGGCGAGCAGCGTGGGGGCGGGGCCTCCTCGGTCCGTAATCAGGCCGGGCCCGGCGACGAGGGGGTCAGACGGGTGAGAGGGAGACGAGGGGTGAGGCGGTGGGGGGGAGGAGGCCGGCGCCCGCCTGATGGGCACCAAATGAACAAATGATGACTCCCCCCTCCCGCGCCCCGCCACTGACAGTTCAATTTCCCCCGGCGCGCGGCCCGCTAATTATGAATGAAAAGTTAGCAGCAGCCGCCGCCGCGAACAGCGGGCGAGGAGGGGGGGTGAGGGCGGTTTAAGAAGCGTTGGCGGGAGAGATTCTAATGTCAAAATGTTATTAGAGGGAGCGGCGGGCAGCAGAGGAAGCGGGTGGGGGAGTGGGGGGTGGGGGGGGGGTCACGGGGGGCCGGGGTTAATCTAAACGCCTCTGATAACCACGCAGTCGTTCTCTAAAAGGAGCCGGGCGCTCAGCTGAGACCAGCGCTGCCTTTGGGGGCGGATTGGAGAGAAATAGAAATGACACCGGGGCCAGTCTGGGGGGTGTGTGTGTGTGTGTGTGTGTGTGTGGGTGCGTGGGGGTGTGTGTGTGTGTGTGTGCATGAACGCGACTGTGTGCGTTTGTGTGAATGTGTGTGTGCGAGTGAGATTGTGTGTGTATGCGTGCGTGTGGATGTGTGTGTGTGTGTGTGTGTGTGTGTGTGTGTGTGTGTGTGTGTGTGTATGTGGATGTGTGTGTGTGTGTGTGTGTGTGTGTGGATGCGTGTGTGTGTGTGTGTGTGTGTGTGTGTGTGTGTGTGTGTGTGTGTGCACGCGTGCGTGTGAGATGAGGAGAAACGGGGGGAGGAGTTTAAGATAGCAAGGAGGATAAAGCTGTAGAGTTATTTAACTTGTCTATGAATTCTGATGCCCATCATGTATTTATGCATAAGATTGACTCTGAATCAGGTGTAATCTGCATCTCCATTACTGCCTGGCCTTCACCCGGAGCCCGCGGGAGACGGACAGTCCAGGCGGGCGTAAACAAGGCCTGAGAGCCGCCGTCAATCATGTTGAGGGACAGGTGGGCGGGCAGCCTTTCTGGGTGACCTTCTGGCCGGAAACCAGGGGCCGCAGGGGGGCGGAGTTACGCCTGGTTTCCTGTTTGGTTAGGGAGACGTTCTGCTGAAGAGAACCTCATCCTGGCCAGGAGAACTTCAGCTTCGGAGGGGACTACGCGTGTACAGTGGCCGGACTGCACTGATTCAGAGCCTTTACAGACACTGGATAGGAGCTGCTTTTATTGGTGAAGTTCAACATCTAAAATGATTTTCTAGAGTGGGATGGTTTTGAAAAGATGGAAGGAAGGAACACATGGATGGACACAGAACCAACAGAACCAACCAACCTGGAGCCATTTGCTCCGGTGGGAAAACAAGACCACACGACCACACTCGCACACACACACCCAAACACACAGAGAAAGAAGCTGTCACAGCCAGAAAGGTCAACCATCACGTATACACACACTGTGGCGACACAAGGGACCAGAGAGTTGACAGAGAGAGATGGAAAGTGAGAGAGAGAGAGAGAGAGAGAGAGAGAGAGAGAGAGAGAGAGAGAGA
>JAXIVH010000017.1:3903648-3906716 GCA_036785325.1 Urophycis tenuis
CACCACCAGCTGAAGCCTTCTGGGTCCAAACCCCATATCTGCCTGGAGTTTCACGCTACATTTCACGCCAGGCCACTCAGAGTGAAGGCCTTGACCCGACAGCTCAGCTATAGTACATTGTCACGTTAGTGGACATTGAAAGAGTTTTTTGCGGTATTGAACAGCAATTTGTCGCCCAGAAAGCCACTCGAGTGTGTATTGAAAAAAATACATATTTTCCCCTCAAAAAAGTGAGAACTTCGACGTGTC
Organism: Urophycis tenuis; assembly: GCA_036785325.1. NCBI lineage: Eukaryota > Metazoa > Chordata > Actinopteri > Gadiformes > Phycidae > Urophycis > Urophycis tenuis. Next base: position 3,903,898 of record JAXIVH010000017.1, read on the forward strand.
CGTTGAAACGGCGCCCGTCAATATGTTTGTGTTTCCAAGTGAATGGACTGTTGCATTCACTCAGGGGGTGTTTTCCTCTCACTCCCATTCTCCTCCACTTGCTCCATCTCTCGTCAATTTGTCCCCATAATGAGTGTTTACTCCGGCTGGTGTTTTCAGCTGTTAAATTAATGAGGAGGATTTTGACGCTAACTGGCTGTTTAACTTGGGAGATGATGAAAAGCCAGTATTCATTTGGCCTACAGATTTCATTTGCGGGGAACAGCAGAAAGCGGTATAAATCACGGTGGCCTGATTAGACTCGGCCTGCAGCGGGGCCATGATGAGGGCATTAAGCTGCACTTGTTGTGGGGGCGCTGGGGTAGCCCTCCGGAATTATACACCCTGTGTGTGTGTGTGTGTGTGTGTGTGTGTGTGTGTGTGTGTGTGTGTGTGTGTGTGTATGTGTGTGTGTGTGTGTTTTTAACCCGTGTCTCAGTGGTGTGTGTGTGTGTGTGTGTTGAACCCGTGTCCAGGCGTGGTGTGTGTGTGTGTGTGTGTGTGTGTGTGTGTGTGTGTGTGTGTGTGTATGTATGTGTGTGTCGGGGGGTCTCAGTGTGGTGTGTGTGTGTCTATGGGGGTCTCTAATGACACCCTCTAATTGAGGGAAGGGGATCATCTGAGAGGCTGAGGATGGGTCTGTTATAGGTTCTATGTTCAGCGGCAAATCAAGTAGTCTATAAAAAATTTTCAAGTGTGTCAAGTGATGGGTGTTGAGTGTGTGTGTGTGATCATAGGATATTAATGACTCAAATCTCATTTATTGGGAACACCAGACTGCTAAAAGACCAATCAGAAGTCATTATCCATTAGCTATGTAAATGCAGGTCGCTCTGCTGGAGGGAAATGCTCGTTGATCTGCTCGTTAATGGAACTCTGGCTAACGACATGCCAGCAGCTCAGCCAGCCACGCACAACGACGCGTGTGTGTGTGTGTGTGTGTGCGTGATTGCGTGTGTGTGCGTGTGCGTGTGAGTGCGTTAAAATAAAATACAAAAGAAGATGTGAGAAAAAGAGAGCAGGCTAACAAATTGCTCGAAAAGAGGAAAGGGAGAAGATCGATCGGGGCGAGAGATCACAGAAATGAACACGCAGAGACGACGGGGGAGAGAGGGGAGAGACGCCACCGCGCCCCAACAAGAGGAGGCCGCGTGTTGACAGAGCAGCCCTGCTGACAAGAGGCAGGCAGCGCCGCTGTCACATGGAACAGAGAAGTGGCTGCAGAGCAGATGGAGCCTCCTGTTATTGGCCGGCTGCGGCACCACTCACGTCCACTCACAGCGAGACGCACAAACACACACCTGTTCTAATTAGAGAAGCCTGTCTGCTAGGGGCCAGGGAACTAAACAGGTGACATCTGGACACGCTGCATTTACTGCACGTGTGTGTGTGCGTGTGCGTGTGTGCATGTGTGTGTGTGTGTGTGTGCGTGGGGGGGGGGAAGGGGTTTCCGGGTACCTGTCGAGGGGTTTCGACCGGGCTTTGGACTTGGTGTTTCTCATGTTCTTCTTCTTCTTCTGGTCCGTTTCGGACTCACTGGAGCTCTTCTCTGATTGGCTGGAGCTCTTCGCAGACTCGTCGCTGCTCTCCTCTTCACTGTCCTCGGATTCTGATCCTGCACGGGCAAACACAGTTCAATATATATATATATATATATGTATGTATGTGTATATCAGTCAGACACAGTACATTATTCTAGACACCATCATGGACACTTCATAAGCCCACATTGGCTCATTCAGGGCTGGCAGCTCTGCCTGTGTTTGTGGGGGAGGGTCTTCAGTCCTTACTCTGTAGCTGATTGGATGAGCTTCAGCCACTCGGATCCCAATGACCAACAGAAGTGGTGCATTTCCATGATTGAATATTACAGCTACAATTTACATTGAGGGAAAATGTCCCAAACCCTACTACTATGATTCCTCATCCTCCAGTCGTCGGCTGGGCGCGACACGCTGGGGAACACAGAAATAAAAGGCGCTGTTACCTTCACTGCTGCTGCTGCTACTGCTGCTGCCACCTTTGGATCCTTCGTCATCCTCCTTCTCGCCCTCAGAGTCGGAGTAGAACTTGTCCTCCGACTTGGCCGACTTGGCCGGCTTGGCCTTCCCGACGCTGGGCACCCACTCCTTCACCGGCTGCAGGGAGAACGGAGAGTCAAGGCCCAGCAGGGGGGGGGGGGGGGGGTCCGGTACATGCTGAAGACCCCATATACATGACCGTATATCATTCTATGGATGCCATGAGCACTGGGCGCAGCAGTACCGGCTCGATGACCTCCACGTTCCTCACGGACTGGTCGGGGGCCACGGCGGGCCAGTCCGAGAGCTCCAGGTAGCCCGACGCCTTGACGTTGAGGCTGTGGGACAGCGTGCCCAGCTGGAAGCGGTCGCGGTCTGGGCAGACAGAAGGGAGGAGGGGGGGGGGGGGGGGGGGGGGGGGGGGGGTGGCGGGGGAGACCGTCAGACACAGCGTGGTGTCAGGACTTCTACAGCAGAGCGGCTGCTGTAGAACAGGTGAACTAAAAAAAAGTCTGAAGGTCAGTTAGCATTCAAAACGAGGCCACACTGTGTATGAGGGCTGCGCATGTTGTCCCACTTTACACACCGTAAGACTGTAGAGTGGTGTGTGCGTGTGTGCGTGTGCGTGTTCGTGTGTGTGTGTAGCAGGAGCTTTGTTCCCAAAACCCTGCTCCACTTCTAAAACAACAACCCTAAACAGTGAATATTAAAGATGACAGAGACTGTTAAGGCCTTGCATAAACAGCCAGTTGGCGCCAA
>JAXIVH010000017.1:3906916-3916916 GCA_036785325.1 Urophycis tenuis
AGAAAGAGAGAGGAGTCTGGTTAACATGGCCGTCACGCTCCGCTGTGAGCGCCAAGGGGGGGTGGGGGGGGGGAGGGAATTCATCCCGCAGTTCGGGTTTGCTGTTGTCAGTGAGGAGGAGGCCATGTTGGAGCTGCGCAGCAGACAGGCTGGCTGTGTGTTCCGTGTGGTGGACTACACCTTACACACAAGGACGCACCATCACCAAACAACGTCCATGTTGTGTGTGACTGGGAGAGGCCCTGTGTGACCCTGAAGGCCAAACAAACGCCCTCTAAGTCACACACAGAAGCGTCTTTTGGAGGTGCGGACCCCCCCCCCCCACACACTGAGGGGGGTTGGGGGGCGGGGGAACCTCCGGGGGGACCGGTACCTTTGAAGGCGGACTGCAGCAGCGGCGCCGGCTTGGGGGCCAGCAGGATGCGGCGGGCGTACTTCCCCAGGGCGCCGCTCTTCTCGTTGGGCACGATGAGCTGCCGGATGAAGCGTGTGCGGTCCCGGATGTCGTAGTTCTGGTCGTACTTCCCCAGGTTCAGGATGTACTGGGTCAGCAGCTTGGTCTGGGCAACAGACAGGACACCGCCACGTTTCAGGAGGCAACGAGCAAGTCGGGCATCGCCGTGAATCAAAAAGGTGCCAATAAATACGCTTCTTGTGAAACACGTCTCCATTTGGTTTTATGTCTTCACCTGTAATCAGCGGACAGCGCAAACCTGTTTCCTGTTGAGGTCCATTATCCCCTCTAAGCTGCCGTTCTAATGACCCAGTGCAATGCAGACATCACACTTATACTTTAACACTGAGGATGGAGAGAACGACTACGGCCGGCTAAGGATCATTAGGACGTTCCTCTCATCTCCTCAACGCGGCCAACCCTTCACCTGGCTGGTCCTGCAGGGGGGAGGGGCTTAGCAAACTGCTGGTCTAGGATGTGGCGTCTGGGCTCATAAACCCAGGTCAATGGGCGTGTTCACCCACATCTAACCGACCGGGCCATTAGAATAACAGGGGCTTTCCTTGTCCAGGTCTACCGCACAGGGGAGTCCAGCTAAACACAGGGGCTACGGCTCTGATAGGACGCGTTTTAAAAGGTAATTTCCACCCAGCGCTGACTGTGTAATCGAGTGGCAGTGTTACCTTCTCGGTAGTTCCTACGAACACAAGACCTTACAAGATCAGTGCCTTCGTGAAATAAAGGCTTGAGGGTTTGCAATTAGCGGAGAACAAACCCTAATTACTGATGGGACGGCATCAACGTGACCCGACCCAATCAAGCCCGGGTTCTGTGGTGGTGCTGGTTCTGTCTCTCACACCTGCTTGGAGTTGGTCAGGTAGAGCTTGGCGGCCAGGTTGACTATCTGCAGCTTCACGATGTCCTCCTCGGAGGTGAAGCTCTTGGCCATCTTGCGAAGAACGTCGGGGGCGATCTTGGGCACCCTCTCGCAGTACTCCCCGATCAGCCACAGGATGCTGGCCCTCGCCATGGCAACCTGCCCCCCGTCAAAGAGACGAACACGCTCAGCCAGTCTGGACTTTATATTCACTACTGAGCACATGCTTTAAGCAGAACTGACTTTCAATGGATTCAGATACTGTGGTCATTATTGAGAAGATAGGTTAGGCTGTGTACAATGTTGACTAAAACATCTATTTGTATTCCTGGGAGTATGCCGGGGCCTCCATCTCGTACCGTTATCTTGTCAAAGAGTTTGGCCATGTGTCTGATGATGTCACTGTGCTGGGTGGGCTGAGTCTGCAGAAGCTTCTTGATCACCACCACGCTCTCCGCCACCACCGTCTCTGTGGAGACCAGCAGAGCTTCTCAGGACACACGCAGTACAACAGGACCAGCAGAGCTTCTCAGGACAGACACATTACAACAGGACCAGTAGAGCTTCTCAGGACAGACACAGTACAACAGGACCAGCAGAGCTTCTCAGGACAGACACAGTACAACAGGACCAGTAGAGTTTCTCAGGACAGACACATTACAACAGGACCAGCAGAGCTTCTCAGGAGACATTACAACAGGACTGCCATGATGTCGCGGTGCTAGAGGACGACAGGAACATACAGAGTAGGGCTGAGCGTACCGTCTCTGTTGGACAGCAGCAGCACCAGGCCGTTGAGACAGGTATCTGTGACCTCACTGATGTTGGTGGCACACCGGCCGATGGCCTGGATGGTGGCCGCGGCAAACGCCTTGTCCTGGCTCTTCACGTACGTCTGGAGGGAGAGGACAGAGGGTCGTACGGAGAGAGCTGGGTTCCAGCAGAACTTCTGGAGCAGACCGTGCCGAGACAACAACCTGTCTTGTAATTTCAGGATCTAGTCCAGCCCACTGTGCACTAGGGAGAGCGGTGTGGAAGCGATTTGAGCTGGTCTGCCATCAGACCTCAAACATGACTCTAAAGTGTGACTCCTGAGGTAAATACACAATGACTCAACTTACAGTGGGAACGTATGCTGGCCATACAGACAACAGAACAATGAGTTTATAAACTGAGGCAAACCTGGAATTCTCTCAGAATAGTTGATATGTTTGCTTCATTGGCCAGGTTGGTGAGAATCTCCAGCTGAGGAAAAACAAGGGTTTTAAAAAGAAGTCAGTCACAAATTCTGACACGACATTTTGCCACAACATCTCAATCAAAGTGTTGAGCTACCTTCAGTGTTTTGATGTGGGTGGCATCTGTCGACCTCACATAGAAGCTCTTCATGTAGGGCTCAAACATTCCCTGGGAGAGGAAGACATGTCATGTTATACCAAACGTCTCTCGTCTTCCATGTTTTCGCTACGGTGACAGATGAGCTCACCTTCCTCTGGATGGACATGGTGGCGATGTTCTGCAGCACTACGTACTGCACCTCCCTGAGGAGAAACAGAGCCAAGGTTACTCCACGATGCTGGTCATTTAGCAGATAGGTTCTCTAGGGCCTCCCATCTCATTCTCAATGTGGAGAACATTGAGAACCATTGAGAACAACCAATTAGTTCTCACTGCACCACAGTGCCAGCAAAGTACATCTAGGAGCTATATGTAACACCTTCACTGCACCACAGTGCCAGGAATGTACATCTCTACTACATTAAAGGAGTTATAAGTAACACCTTCACTGCACCACAGTACCAAGAATGTGCATCTCTACTACATTAAAGGAGTTATAAGTAACACCTTCACTGCACCACAGTGCCAGGAAAGTACAGCTCTACTACATTAAAGGAGCTATATGTAACACCTTCACTGCACCACAGTGCCAGGAATGTACAGCTCTACTACATTAAAGGAGCTATGTGTAACACCTTTACTGCACCACAGTGCCAGGAAAGTACAGCTCTACTACATTAAATGAGCTATATGTAACACCTTCACTGCACCACAGTACCAGAAATGTATATCTCTACTACATTAAAGGAGCTATATGTAACACCTTCACTGCACCACAGTGCCAGGAATGTACATCTCTCTACTACATTAAATGAGCTATATGTAACACCTTCACTGCACCACACTGCCAGGAATGTACATCTCTCTACTACATTAAAGGAGCTATAAGTAACACCTTCACTGCACCACAGTGCAAGGAATGTACATCCCTACTACATTAAAGGAGCTATATGTAACACCTTCACTGCACCACACTGCCAGGAATGTACATCTCTCTACTACATTAAAGGAGCTATATGTAACACCTTCACTGCACACAGTCATCAAATGACCAGGACATGTAATCTGAGATTAAGGAGCCATGCTGATGGGAACACTGGCTTCTCAGACAGCAAGGCTGCAGTCTGATCTCCTTTGAAACGCTAGTTTGTCTGGCCTGTGTTTTATGATTTGATACTCTCTGAGTACCCTGGCTGCCAGATAGGAAACAAATTGGCACAACACAAACACAGCGTGCTGCTTCCATGGAAGCAAGCAAACCAACTGGATCAACCGAGACTGTGGCAGCTTCTACCAGCCGACACATTCTCCTCCTCTCGGAGAAGCTCGATGGCCAGAGCCATGCTGGAACTCGGGTCAATCTCAGCGCGTTGCTTTGGAGAAACGAGAAACCAGCTGGTTCATGATTTGATAACAACGTATACAGCCAACAGTGTGGGACACATTGTGGCTTGTCAAAATACAATAAGTCATCAATCACTCAGTCAATTAATCAATCAACCGACAACTCGTCTCCAAATATAACACTGTGCAGGTCGGAGGTCAAGGACAAAAGCGGCCAGGTTTGAGGTCAAAACGAAGAGCCGGGCATCTTAAGCCAGTGTGCTGCAGTCAAAATAGTCAAACCTTCCCCACGTGCACCCCAACACACCACAGCCTGCAACTGGTCAACGATTCCCCTTGAATAACGGCCCACTGCCCACACGCCACGTCTCCAGCCGGCGGTGAGCATTCCGGGCCCTCAGAGGAGGACGTAGCGGTCCCTACCTGTGGCTCCTGAGCAGTCTGACCAGTGACTTGGTGACCGTGCTGACTTCATGTGTGGGCGCGAGGTGCCAGTAGAGCTGGGAGACGGCCATCACCACCTGAAAGAGCCCAGGACAAGAGACGACGTCATTCAAATAAGGTGGCTGTAATGTCAGACACCACCTAATGTTCACCTAATTATGAATATTTACTATTGTTGTCGCTTTCAATTGAACTCAAAACTAAACTAAAAAACTAACTAAAAAATAACACATATGTATTATAAGAATGGAAAAAACAACAATAAAACTCTGAATGACAAAATAAATACAACTAAATGCGTATATACACTCTTGAATCCATCCAGAGAGCCTGTGGTCTGAAGGGAACGTCCAGGAACATGAAAACACTGCAATGGAGAGGATGTGTGCACAGCAGCCATCATACTGATGTGCCCAGCCTATGAAGATGGAGGACATGGCCAAGTTTCTCCACAGTTTTAATCAAAACTTTGTATTTGGGGGCATTTGTCCTCCAGCTGCCGCACAGCGACAGAGACCTTGAGGCCCCAGCGTGATGGAGTTTGGCTTCCACTCGTTTTTTTTTACACTCCTGCATCCATCTGTCCGTCCAGTCGTTGTACAGACACATTACGGTGCCACAGTACGCTGGATAGTGTGTGTGGGTACGTATGGTGAAGGCATGGCCGTCAGAGTCACAACAGACCGGTGTCTCCATTCGTCACCACAAGGTCTCAGCCTTAAGGTGTGAACACATGTCCGCGTTGCTGAACGTGGTGGAGAACACCTCAGATTTGATACTTTTGCTTAACCAACACAACACATGTCTTCAATGTGTTTGGTACATTGAAGATCAAATCTCCATCCTTAATGAATTCCAGTATAGCCTCCAACATCACAACGCTCCCAGATACAACCACACACCTTCAATGTGTAGCTCACACCTTGACCTCCACTGCACCCTAATCTTCAGAATGAGACCTCAGACGCAGCTCTACCAACAGTGTGTCCTCATCTTCATCTTATTTTTAGAGTTTTAACATGTTTTTCTTATACTTATTTGGTGGGTGGGTGGGGGGGGGGGGGGGGGGGAGAGGGAGGAAATGTTTGCTTGGTTGCATGTACTAATGTCTTGTTTGACTTGATGTAATTTGCAAACAAAAAATAATAAACACATGCATAAAAATAAAAAAAACAGTGTGTCCTCTCTTCGTGACTTGACGGTGGCACCAGAAGGCGTTCCTGTGGACTCACCGCCGTGTTCCTGCTCTGGAGCAGAGGCTTGGTGTTGCGCAGCAGCAGCCTGTGGTCTGGGTCCATCACGTAGGGCTGGGCCGCCGGCTCCTGCCGCTTCTCCTCCGAGTCAGAGTCGTAGAAGGCCTTCTCGTTGTGCTCCTCGAAGGACGCGCCCTGCAGGCCAGCGAGATGGAGGAGGTCAGCGTCCCGGCCGCGCGGAGCATGATGTTATGGTATGGTATTTCAACCTTATCAAACTGAGATTCTCAGTTATTACGTAACATTTTGTATTTTGCACACTTGCACATCCATTTTGCCCAATTTATCTGCACATCTATTTTTATATTTTTTTTATATCTACACCTCAGCAGGACTCAGTTACCAATTGCACTGTTCATCTTCATCTACTAATTGCACTGTTCATCTCAATGATGACTACTATGTATGTATATAGGTTTTCATTTTTTTCATCTGACCTGATTCTAAGAGCTCGCATATCATTTTATCTTAATTTAGGTAAATCTATTCATTGTTTAGTGTTTGTTGTCTATACTCAGGTCTTCTATTGCACTCCTCTATTCCCTTGTACTGCTGGTCAACGTGAATTTCTCCTAAGGGGGATTAATAAAGGAATATCTTATCTTAGCTTATGTTATCTTACCAAAAGAAATCTAAATAATAAAGTGCTGAAAGAGTATTTCAATGTCTTTACTTATATTTGACTAGCCGTTTGGCAGACACAAATCGGAGTGTGTTTCTGGATGACAGCGAGCAGCCTGGGGGACACACATGACCCCCCCCCCCAGGCCAGGGCAACACCACCACCCCACCCACTACGTCAGGCCTCACCTCCACCCAGGGGCTGGTGAACTGGGTGCGGGCGTAGCGCGTCAGCATGGAGATGATGACCACCTGGCCCCACTCCTCCACGTCCACCAGCAGGTTACACAGCTTCCGGTAGTTCTTGTGGATCAGGTCGATGCGGTCGGGACACACCTCCTCAAAGGCCATGACCACGCTGCCGGCCACCAGCTGAGACACACACACACAGGCACACGCACGCACACACACACACACACACACACACACACACACACAGACACACACACACAAGCACACAGATGCACACGCACACACACAAACGCCCCCGAAAATGTCAGGATGTGCATATGAGCTGTTTTGGGGGCCAAGTCAATTAGTATGCTGCATGTTTTACACACATTTTCCATGAACGCAAAAACCAAAAACAAAGGATTTGAACAGACATGACACTGGTGTAAGAGAACTTGCTCATATTGTACTTAATGGAATAAATGAGTACCATAATGGTGATTTACTGCTTTGATTACGGGAACACGACTCCGGCTCAGAATAGTCAGGGCTTAATTAGACGGAAAATCTAATCGCTTAACGTTTTCCTTTCCTTTTTTCCACTCGGCGCTGTGAGAGACGCCCAGCGATAACAAATCAACACTTCACCAAAACCACGTCCATCTCGACGATGTGTCGTCGACATCTTCTGGTCCCTCTGCTGCCGTGTTACTCACATAGGGTTGATGTTTACAGACGAGAGGGAGGGCAGAGAGAGACAGGAGGGCAGAGAGAGACAGGAAGACAGAGTGAGACAGGAAGAGAGACAGGACGACAGAGTGAGACAGAAAGAGACAGGAAGACAGAGTGAGACAGAAAGAGAGAGAGGCAGAGTGAGACAGAAAGAGAGACAGGAAGACGGTGAGTGAGACAGAGAAAGAGCAGCTCCAATCAGCTGCAGGTTTCATCATAGAGAGAACCCCATTAGCGTGAGCAGCGGTCTCTCTGAGCGCGGTCTCTCTTAGCAGTGGTCTCTCTGAGCGCGGTCTCTCTGACCAGCGGTCTCTCTGAGCAGCGGTCTCTCTTAGCAGCGGTCTCTCTGAGCGCGGTCTCCCTGAGCAGCGGTCTCCCTGAGCAGCGGTCTCTCTTAGCAGCGGTCTCTCTGAGCGTGGTCTCTCTGAGCAGTGGTCTCTCTGAGCCGCGGTCTCTCTGTGCAGCGGTCTCCGGCCCAGCTGAGTGACACCGCCGCGCATTAATATGCAAACAGCATTAACACGGCGGGCCGGCGGCGCCGGCGAGGGGGCGAGGAGGAGCGGGAGCAGAATCTGGTATTGCCAATTAAAGGAGGCGGGCCCCGGGTGGCCCCGCCGCCACCCTGGAGCCGCCCGTCAGCCTGTCAGGAGCACGCCGCTGTGTGTGCTCGTGCATGCATCTCGCCGTGCGCGGGTTTCTCCCCAGCTTTTTCCTCACAGCGAAACCGTCTGAGAGACGACGCTGAGCCGGCCGGCGCCGGGAGCCACTCGGAACGCAGAGGTTTGGCAGAGGAGCACAATGTGCTCCAGAGCAAAGAGGCTTCGAACTGGCTTTCCTGAACGTCGCCCGCTTGGACGCTGATGAGGAGCAAAACGAGGGGTTGGAGACGCGACACGGTCCGAGTTATGGTTGGAGGAAATCCAGAGCTATTTTCATGCTCTAGCTCTTTTGCCATTTAGTGATTTATCTGAAGTCATTATGAGGCGTGGAGGGGCTGGGCACCTTCCTGCAGGGTGCCTGCAGGCACCTTGAGGTTCAAATCCACAGCCTTCCCTACTGGGACTCAAACCCACCACATACATCAGCGCCCCCTACTCTGCACTCAGGTGACCTCACATCAAGGCAGCCAATCAGAACGCACCATTACACCAGCCTCTTCCGCATCCCGTTGACCTGCTGAGATGTGACCTCAACCGGAACGCCTGCGCGCAGACGACGCGTCTTTAAAAGCAGGCGTCCCATGTAAACACGCTCCCCCCCCCCCTCGCATCTGGGTTGTGACGTGCGGTGATGGGCCATCCATCGCCGGGGTTAGCTTGGCGGCGAGGCAGAAAGAGAGAGAGAGAGAGAGACGGCCACGTGGCGTCTCGACGCAGCCTTGCTCGTCCTGCGCCAACTTCCCCGCCAGACGCAGGCTCCAAGGTAAACTACATGCAACATCAACTAAACTGACAGCCCAATCTGTGGGGTTCACTCTCCTCCTCCTCCTCCACCTCCTTCTCCTCCCCCTTATGCCGCCTCCTTTACGTGACAAGCCGGTAATGGAAAAATCACACTAAGCAAATGGTTCTTCTAATAACAATAAATTTCCTCCACCATTATGAAGGGCTCCGGCCGCTTCCTTGCATCTATTTTGCTATGAATTCTAATTATGGTGGCGTGGAGGCGTAGTGCTGGGTCATCACGCCGGCCCAACGCACACGCCTCCCGGTGATTGATGGCCCAGTGTGAGGTCGGCGTTCTCCTCCTCCTCTGTTTTCTCCTCTTAAATTAGTCGGCATCTCACCTAGGCCCTAATCATCCCCCCCAGCCCGCCCCCCCGCCCCGCCTCCACGAAACATATGAACACGCCCCCTCTCTCTTTCTCCCCCCCCCCCCACCCTCCCTTCATGACACATAGGAACACTGCCCCCCCTCCCCCTCTCCCCTCCCCTCTCATTTCAATTTGGCGAAGGGTGCCGGGGTGTGGATGGGAGGGATCGATCATTTATGGTGTAATGGCTGCATAATAGATCCATCACGCCGAACCAGCTGCCCCGCCACCAGGCCGCCCGTCTCCGTCTCCTCCCCCCCCCCCACCCACCCCCGCGGCCGAGCGGGTCCCGGTGTCCGGGCCGGTTAGCATGATGGGCGCGTGGCGTTGTCTGCGTGGCCGGGCAGGCGACGATAAGCCGACGCTTCCCTCGCTTCTGCGTCCGGTCCGGTGACACCCTGCGCCGGCGCTTACCCCAATTTCCTCCATTGATTTTTGCTGATGAAGGGCTAAATGAGACTCAGCCACTCGGCCCAATTAGGCCTGTTACCTGGGGGCTGTCTTAAGACGGGCCGTTAGCATGTGGCTTCGCTGCTGCGCTGCCGGAGTGGCTGTTCCACCGAGGACATCAGCACACGATGGGGGCTGAACACAAAACCCTGTCTAATCATCTGAATATACTGTCCACACGATACGAAGACATGAAGACAGGGAGACAGGGAGGACGACAATGAGCCTCTGAATGCCCTCGGCTCGCAAAGTCAGCCATTCGAGTTCCCCGTGCCGAACAACGTACTGCGGGATTGTCCGCTAGAAGGTTCCCCCACATCGCTCTCCGTGTACAGGAGACGTCTGACAACGTACACAACACACATAGAAACGCGGCAGCGGCGTGGCAGCAGACGACACCCTCGGCCCGCACAACAAGGGGCAGCACGCCGTAAAAGACGCCATCATTCTGCCGTCAGGAAGGTGCAGCAGCCAACGATAGCCATTAGCTCCCCCGCCGGGGT
>JAXIVH010000017.1:3921916-3953542 GCA_036785325.1 Urophycis tenuis
AGCTCCAGACCCAGCAGAGGAAGAGGGCCGCCGTCAGGAGGGTCCAGCGAGCGTGTCCGTACCCGGGACTCTGCAGATCCTCGTTGCCGGACCCCCGGCGGGCCTGCGCGCGGGCCTGGGTCAGTGCCTGCGTGAGGGCCTGCTCCTCCTGGCTGAGGTCCGCCTGCAGCGTCAGCTGGAGGTTCTCCGCCGACGCCAGTGCCGCCTTCACGGCCCCCCTGGCCCCCCTGGCCTCCCTGGCCTCCAGGCGGAACGCGGAGAGCCCACAGCCGTACATGACTACCACCGCCGCCGCCGCCCTGGTTCCCCGTGCTCACTGTGGAGATCCCCCGCGCAGAAACACCTCCGCTGCTTTTCCGTCAGGAGCCCTTTGACTAACACATGCACCTTAAACAAATGCTGCGGCTTCCAGGCCAAGGCTGACGACACGCGAGTGTAAAAAGCACGGCTGTGTGTGTCTCTCTCTGCACGGACGTCGTCGGCCCTCGGGGGCTGTGTGTGTGTGTGTGTGTGTGTGCTCCTCTGTCGGCTCCTTCGTTTGCATTCACTGGGTGCCGGCAGCTCTCGGCCTGATGCAAGTCACAAGATTCACCTCCCTTCTGCAGCCCCGTCCAGTGTGTCCACCCCTCGGACATGTCAGCAGGACACGCTCTGCTCCGAGACCTCTGCTCCGCAAGACCGCATTCCATCACCGGCTGGAATCAATAGTCCAGCCGCTGTTTTGACCGTCCTGCTTTAGGGTGAGGGGCCGTCTGGGGTCCTATCCCGGTGGGGGTACAGAGGCCGCCGGCTCCTGGTGGCTCGCTAAGAGGCTGCTCTGTGAACACACTCACTGGCCCCCAAGCAGGTCAGCGGTGGTCCCGCCCCGTCGGAGGGGGGAAACAGCTGAGCCTTATCTAAGCGTGTGTGCCGGTGACCAAACAATGAGAGACCTTTCATCGCCTTGCTGGAGCCCACTGTACTCGGGCCACGTCGCGCTGCCTGCCGGCACGGCTCCACTGATAAGGGGCACAGCGGACGCCCCCGGCTGCTGCTTTTGACCCTGCCGAGACGGCCAGAACAACAACCGCTGATGGGGAAACGGTGGCACGACACCGGCCCGGGGAGTCGGGCTGAACCCTTACGGAATGGACCTGGAAGAGTGTGAGCTGGGACTCACTGAGGAGATTAACGGACTAACCAGGGGGGCGTTAATGGTTAATGTTGGCATGAGGAACATCTGCCACCAACAGAGATGTTCTTACCAGATATCCACACGCATTTGGGTTAGAACATAGACTTGTAACCCTTCTAGTATATATATGTATATATATGTTGATCTTTTCCCCCCCAGTTTAATATAAATAAGCAGTATACGTATATATGTGACAGGCTCTTCAGTAACGTGTGATACCCTGAATGCCTGTGTTTGGTGTCCATTGTCCATGACATCTTTCTCAACAGAAGCATTATTCACAGCCTGGCATTCCAACTGGTTTATGACCGAGCTGCACTCACTGTTAGGCGCATCATGTGAGACACTGAAACACACGCCACAGCCTTCTTTAGCATATACTACAGGCTAGTGGCAAAACTCTCTTTTAACAAGCAGTGCTTACAAATACGAGAAAGAGAGTATTTGGGTGAAATGTATTAAAATGCCTCCAGGACAAATTCCTGAAAAATTACTTAAAATCGCTGACTTTCAAACACTTGTGTCTTCACCAGAGATTTACAAAATGTCCCACAAACCATCACAATCCTGTGATGGAAAACTATCTCATGCAATTTAAAAAAAAAAAAAAGACAACCATAGCTCTGTAAAATCTGTAACACGTTTGCGTAAACTAACACGTATAAGGCACGGGCCAAAGCAGAGGTTTGAGCGCCCTCTAGCGGAGACACCGGGTGGTGACCTGAAGATGCTGCGCGTGCAGCCCGGGGGTCAGGTTCACCAGAGACACTTATAGAGGACTTTGGGTTCACGGGGCCAACAACAAGCGATTCGATTTTCAACGGAAAATGTTACAGAAATGTGTTTTTACTTTTCAACACAAAATGGACTGGACCACAGCATCGACGGAGCAGTGACTAGCAGAGAACTTAACTGGAACCACAGCATCGACGGAGCAGTGACTAGCAGAGAACTTAACTGGAACCACAGCATCGACTGAGCAGTGACTAGCAGAGAACTTAACTGGAACCACAGCATCGACTGAGCAGTGACTAGCAGAGAACTTAACTGGAACCACAGCATCGACGGAGCAGTGACTAGCAGAGAACTTAACTGGAACCACAGCATCGACGGAGCAGTGAGAACTTAACTGGACCACAGCATCGACTAAGCAGTGGCTAACAGAGAACTTAACAGAACTTAACAGAACTTAAGAGACCGCTCATCCCTTCAAACCAGGAACCCCGGGTAACAGAACATTTCAGGCCACTGTTTTCCTGGGCCCACAGGGCAATGAAAAGATAGATAAGATAAGATAAGTTATTCCTTTATTAATCCCCCTTAGGAGAAATTCACATTGACCAGCAGTACAAGGGGATAGATGAGTGCAATATAAGACCTGAGTATAGGCAATACACACTAAACAATAAATAGATTTACATAAATTAAGATAAAATTATATGCGAGAACAACTATGAATAACAATTAATGATATAAATGAAATACTGAGAAACACAAGGTCTCTCTTCTGCACTTTCTGAGTCATCATCAAACACAAATTCACGTCGTAGCGTAAGTTCTATGAGACAATCTGGGTTCTGGGTTCCAAGGCCAATAAGAATGATTCAGTTTACGTCACATGTGAGTTAATAATCAGGAAAAAAAATTATCAGTCCATAATGTCTGGACCAAAGCAAATATGTGGGACTTATGTAAAGTACATTGTATATACAATGTAAATAAACCAGGTAGGCCTACCTGTACATAGCCATCTAAATGTAATCGTTTATATAATATATCAATTAATATACAAATATAAATAAATATTTCTAGTCGTACCAAACTGCCTCAGTTTGAGATTCACCATAAGTAAATGAATGCGTCTTCCTTGATCTGTTGTTGATGTCATTGATGTTATAAATCTCACCCTATTGTTCATTATTTAAAGGGGATAATGTCATGTTGGAAAAAAAATCTTCAAAGGCACAATGCACATGGTTGGACATGGTTGTCTTAACCTACACAATAAACATGGACGCTGACTAATCGTCCATCCTCTCTCATCCACCACCACACCGAGTGTGTATTACACGTCCATCATCATCACACCGAGTGTGTAGGAGCTCTCAGAGGTCTAACGTCTACAGAACCTGACCTGCAGACCTTGTCCGGTCAGGTGGACTCGTGGTCCAGGCAGGACAACACAAGTTTCCAACAGAATAACCCACATTCAGTAGAGCCACGATAACCCACTAACAGCCAGTAAGAACGCTCCAGAACCCTGCTGGCTGCAGGTCCGAGCCCCCTCGGGTTAGTTTAAGTACGAGCATGTGGCCCCCAAGTGGTGGTCAAGTGGTACCAGGGCGAACCCGGGACTTACTTTTTAAAGTCGGTGCTGAACAGTCCGAAGGCAGGTCCGGTCCCGGAGGAGGTGGAGGTCCCGTCCTGCCCGGCCTCCACCGCAGCCTCCGCTGCCCCCTGGTCGTTGTACGAGGTGTTGTTCGACATGTTCAACATGGTCAACAGCCGCTGTTTTCCCAAAGTGCTGCGGTGTGTCGAACCAGAACCGCGGCGGAAGGTCTGAGCGTGTTGTGGTGGTGAGGTTCTGCGAGGCGAAACTTCTCTTGAGGTTCGGACCAACTTTTTCCACGCAGTAGCGGAAGTCTGAGCTTGTCACGTGACGAGCGCCGCAGAGCCACGTGGTCTGACCACGGGACGGCGCTGCTGCTGCACATCTGGACACGTGGCCCGACCAGCTGTTACCAAGGCTACGGCGACCACAGGCCTGTCCAGTGTTGAAAAAACCTTACATATACGTGTGTGTGTGTGTGTGTGTGTGTGTCTGTGTGTGTGTGTGTGTGTGTGTGTGTGTGTGTGTACTTATAATAACATCATTAATAACATTGTCACTATAAGATAGTAGTAACATTAAAAGTCAGTAATGATACTGTTATTATAACGTTATTATTACGTCCTCGCCGGGCCGCCCCTCGGTTGAACTAGAGTACGTACTCTAGGTTGAACGTGTACACGTCACAACAGATCCGCCCCTCTGTCCTGAACGTGTCTGCGTCACAACAGACCCGCCCCCGCTCCCGGACGTGCCTACGTCATAACAGACCCGTCGCGCTGTTGCTCTCCTATCTTCGGATCGCCTTTTTGTTTCCCTTCGTGTTCCGTGGGCGAATCTCCGAACCGACCCGGTACCATGTCCGGTTTCGACAGTAATCCCTTCGCGGACCCGGAGATCAGCAGCCCCTTCCAGGTAGAGAGAGCTGTTAGCATGTTGCTGTTCTGCTGAACGATTGAACGATACACATACACACTGACCTGTGGTCTGTAGTTCGACACCGTCCTGCCCAGACCGCCGAGCCTCACGTTTCAACGACGTGCTGATGTTAGACTGTAACATGGTGTTGTCCATTAACATGATGTTGTACTTTAACCCGGTGTTGTACTGTAACGTGATGTTGGACTGTAACATGAGTCCATGAGGGCTGTGGTGGTCGACGTGACTTTTGAGGACATTCTGTGACATTGCTGGAGAAACCTGTGGGACACATGAGTCAGTGTGTCCCAGATGCTCTTAATCTGACACTTACTGTGGTATGCTCTTATTGTGACACTCACTGTGTTATGCTCTTATCGTGACACATTCTGTGTTCTGCTCTTATCGTGACACTCACTGTTATGCTCTTGTCGTTACATATGATCATCTGTTTACTCGGACCAACCTACTGTGTCTTTATTCTTGTAAGGCTGTAAGGTGAAGATCACAGTTATTCAGCGTGATGTCACCTCATGATGGACATGTTGGATGACTCAGCATGCTATGGTGCTGTTGAAGTCCAAACTAGGTCCTGGTTCCTTACCATTATAACACATGATGACAGTGAAATGGTGGATCACTGTGACTGACATGCATGTCGGTCTAGTGTTCCTCGACTTGTGTGTAGCTTGTTGGCTCCCACGTCGTCAGCCTCCAGACAAATGGAAGCATTAGCCCATCAATAGCTGATGAATCATATGGCCCTCCATCATATGGTGCCCCATCAACAGGTGGTGCCGTGGTCCATTTGGCAACTGTGTGGTGTGTCATCAAGCATCCGATCCTTTATACAGTCTATGTTACAGAGTATATTATGGAGCAGGCCTATATTTTTGAAGAGTATGACTAATACGATATATTGGAAAATAGCATTAGCATTTTAACTATCATTATTCACCTTCTTAAGGTTTATTGGACTGGCTTGGAATTTGGAATAAAACGCAACAGTCAAAGTGTAAGCGAGTGTGGCTGCAGGCCTCATTAAAAATGAATGACAACACACTAAATATTTAACACACTGGCCTGGCTGAAGTCCACAGTGTTTGTGTGTGTGTGTGTGTGGGATGCAAGAAGAGATGTTCCTCTAACTTCAGAGAAGACAAACGCTGGTCTGGAAATTGTTGAAGGGGCTTTGGATGCAGACTATCCATCTTGAATAGGACGCTTGTTGATAGGGCTGTAGGAATTACTTCTCGATGGTAAGCGTTGTTGTTGTTTTTTTTATCTCCATTGCTGCTGGTGTTGGCCTGCACAAATGGCAACATGTGGCACGTCCTGCAGAGAAGGAACATGTCGAAGTGGACTTTAATTACTGGAATGTTCTCCGAGAGTAAACACTGCATTTAGGCGTGGACAAGTCGACAGTGTGCCGGGCACCTCAAGTTACTCAGCGTCTTATTTATTTAGCGTCTTACAAGTCATGCTTTTATTAAAACCATCTCTGTAAAATATTTAAAATTGACAATAGGAATGTATTTTTATAGTTATATATTTATATTTTCTACAACATGCCAACAGGGGACAAATACCGAGCCTGTCTGACTTTTTAATCTCAGGTCTGCGTGTGGAGATGTTCTCACCACCGTTCTTTTACAACACATGGCTATTTATAGGCCGGCTCGCTGTGAAAATGATCAGAGTGAAGCCATCTTTGGCAGTATAGAATTATGGGCTGCATGCTTTTAGAGTAATGAGTGCTTATGTCTTCACAATGGGAGGTCTTAATAGCCCACCGGTCCTTCTGCCACAGCCTGGTGTTCCTGGTGGCATTTAGTGTCCACGCCGCCGTCCCCAGAAACGCAGAAACGATGGCGGGAAATGATTGTGTGTGTCTGCTAGTACTGAGCTCCGTCTCTGTGTTCGGGTTTCACAGGATCCATCGGTGACTCGAGTAACCCACCATATTCCCTCGGCCCTAGAAGAATACAACCCTTTCACGGATGGCCAAGTGCGTGAGTGCCCTTCTTTTTTGGATTCGGCGCCTTGGTTTATGGGATTCACCTGTTCTCCCCCCCCCCCCCCCCCCCCCCCACCCCCCCCCCCCCCCCCCCGCTGGTTCACAGCATGGCCTGACCCTGACCTGTTTCATAGAGTCACACAGAATGTATTTTATTATGATTCCCTCGTCTAGCTGATACCAATGAAGAGAGGGACCAAGTCAACCACAGAATGTTGTTTAAACTGTGAAACCTCAGTCTATAGACCCCAGAGGGAAGTGTGTTCTTCACGCTGTTATCAACAGACCTAGAGAGAGACGTGTTCCTCATGAGGTTATCATCTCTTATCTTCCTAAACAGCATCTCTAGTTTCTACCACCGCTAACGATGCATCCCCCCCCCCCCCCCCCCCCCCCCCTCCCCCAGGCGTCTATGGGGGCCATGGCAGCCAAAGCCGGGGGTACTGCCGTCCCACGCCCAGCCCGCCATCATGAACCCCACCGAGGACACCATGTCGTACGCGCAGGCCCCCACCCAGGTCTGCTCTCCGCTGCAACGTAGCTGCCAGCTAAGCACTGCTATTATCTGGAATGGTTGGAATGGTTCTTTGAGGGTTTGATGTTCTGGCTGACCCCGGGGGGGCGGTCTGG
Organism: Urophycis tenuis; assembly: GCA_036785325.1. Classification (NCBI taxonomy): domain Eukaryota; kingdom Metazoa; phylum Chordata; class Actinopteri; order Gadiformes; family Phycidae; genus Urophycis; species Urophycis tenuis. The sequence goes on from JAXIVH010000017.1 coordinate 3,928,985, forward strand.
GTGGGGGTTCCTCCAGGAGCAGGCCCAAGCCGCCGCAGAGCTCCCTGAGGAGGCAGGAGGACCTGGAGAGGAAGGCGGCCGAGCTGGACCGGAGGGAGAGGGAGATGCAGTCGCTGAGCGCCTCAGGACGGTCTCTCTCACACACGCACACGCACATGCACACACACACACACAGACACACACACACGCATACGCACACACACACACACACACACCAATGCACACGTACACACAACACACGCACATGCACACGCACACGCACACACACACACGCATGCACACACACACAACACACACACACACAACACACACACACACACACACACACACACACACACACACACACACCTTAAAGGAAAGGTTCTTCTGGACCCAGGGCCTACCCACAACCTGATTCTCGAGGGTTGACTCTGTCCAGCCCTCGACTTGTTTCAGTATTGGGCTGTTTTGAAAGATACATTCAAAATGAAGTACTGAAAACCGAGGAAGTATTGCACAGATGAGGGAAGGGAACTCTAAGAGGAATTACATGGACCATTGACGTGCTCACCACCCCAACATGTGACACAAACATGGCGACTTCTTTCCTAGCGTTGTTCCCCGGGCATCCTGCGATCTTCTCTCGCGCCCAGGTTGAGCACCCATTGTGACGTCACCACTCGTCACATGGGTGCTGCCCGCTGAGCGGAGGGTCTTTACGACGACATGGGGGCGACACACTGTGTGAGGCTTCTCCCTGGTTCCTCACCCACCGAGGCGGGGGTGGGCTTTACTGAGGGGGGCGGGGGGGGGGGGGGTGATGGGCTGGCTGGGCTCATGAATATTCATGGTTATGGTTGTGTCTCCTCCCTTAGGCCGGAAGAACAACTGGCCACCGCTGCCCGAGAGATTCCCTGTGGGGCCCTGCTTCTACCATGACATCAACCGTGGACATCCCAGTGGAGTTCCAGAAGACCGTGAAGATCATCTACTACCTGTGGATGTGTGAGTTCTTCCGCTCGTCTCCTCACGTCTACTCTACTGAAAATACAAATCCTCGTCCCGAAAGAGCCGCATCGCCGGAGCCGTGCTGCAAACACAGGGAAACCGATTGAAAGATGGAGACCGCTTACAGCCCAGAGGGACTCCGCTGCATGCCACAGGAGCTGCTTTCTAATCTGTCTCAATCTTTCTAAGGCTATATGTCTATATAAATCTCTGTTATTTATATCAATCTTAATATATCTATCTGTCTCTGTTGTAATTATCAATCTCTTTATTACCCATCTCTATACATCTCTGTTTGCAATGCCAAGAAAAGGAAAATAGTGGAAATCTCCTTTTTTTTTAACCGCTGAGCTTTTTGGGTTGAACAGCCAGAGAAAGGATGAATGGGTTGAGTGAGCCCACGAGGAGAGCACATGACTGATCATGTGCTCTTCATTGTGTGGGTCACATGATGGTCGGGGAGCCGGGCCTGAGAAGCAGCCACCCCTGGCTCAGACGGCCACATCTGTCCCCACATCTGCCCCCCTGCTCTTCCCTGTTACCTGGGGAGCCCCCTGACTGAATGTCGGGGGGTCACATCCCCGCCTCGTCTCCCTCTGGCCACGCCTCCCTCTGGCCACGCCCTCCCTCTGGCCACGCCTCCCCCCGCCCCACATGTACCCCCCACGTTAGCGACAGCACGGTGTGGGTTCTACCTCCCGCTGTGTGTAGGAGGGTTCCTCCACATTCCACCGTGCTGTGTGAATGTATGCCCCCCCCTGTATGCCCCCCCCCCCCCCCAACAGCCCCAAACCCCCGGTTCTGTACATAAGTCACATGTTGAGAACCAGCTGGCTGCCTCAGAACTGCCACACAAGAATTGTCCCTGTAGATGATTCAATAGAGAGAGAAAGAGAAAGAGAGGGAGAGACAGGAAGAGAGAGGAGAGAGAGAGATGAGAGAGAGAGGAGAGAGAGAGAGAGAGAGAGGAGACGAGAGAAGAGAGAGAGAGAGAGAGGATGAAGAGGAGAGAGAGAGAGAGAGAGACGAGAGAGAGAGAGAGAGGAGAGAGAGAGAGAGAGAGAGAGAGAGAGAGAGAGAGAGAGAGAGAGAGAGATGGTGCAGAAGGCTACTTGGTGTGTGTTGCATACCCCCTTGCTCGTGTGTCTCTCTCCCTGATGTTACAACACTCACCTGAGTCCAGTGGTCCTCTCTCTACACACCTAATGTTGTTGGACTGGGTCTGAGCCAACGGCCAAATCCTCGGGCATGTTGACAGACAGACATACTTTAATGATCCCTGAGGGAAATATGCATAAATTGCATTGTTTGTCTTCAAATCGCTTCCCTGCTGTTCCCCTCCAGTCCACAGTGGACGCTGTTTGCCAACCTGATTGGCTGCCTGGCCCTGGTTCTGTGTGGACGCCTCCCGGGGGGAGACTTTGGATTGGCTATCCTCTGGCTCCTCCTCTTCACGCCCTGCTCTTATGTCTGCTGGTACCGACCACTGTATGGGGCGTTCAGGTAACACTCACTCACTTACTTACTTAGTCACACATTCACTCACTTACTTAGTCACACACTCACTCACTTACTTAGTCACACACTCACTCACTTACTTAGTCACCACACTCACTCACTTACTTAGTCACACACTCACTCACTTACTTAGTCACACACTCACTCACTCACTCACTTACTTAGTCACACACTCACTCACTTACTTAGTCACACACTCACTCACTGACTCACTTACTTAGTCACACACTCACTCACTCACTTACTTAGTCACACACTCACTCACTTACTTAGTCACACACTCACTCACTCACTCACTTACTTAGTCACACACTCACTCACTTACTTAGTCACACACTCACTCACTCACTCACTTAGTCACACACACACACACTCACTCACTCACTCACTCACTAACTTAGTCACACACTCACTCACTCACTTAGTCACACACACTCACTCACTCACTCACTCAGTCACTCACCTCACATCCTCAGCTAGCCCATACTGCTGAGAGCGATGCTGAAGATGTGTAGACAGAGGGTGATGTTTGAGCAGCAGGAAGTGATGTCACCCCCCGTTGACCGTGCATTTCTCCTGGCTGTGCTTCGTCCACAGGAGTGACAGCTCCTTCAGGTTCTTCATCTTCTTCTCGTGTACGTCTGCCAGGTGGGCGTGTACGTGGTCCAGGCCATCGGCCTCACGGGATGGGGCGCCAGGTGAGACGCGCTGGGCGGCCATTTTGAAAGGAGGCGCCCCTTGTTCTGCTGTTTTTCTGATAGGTCACTTTGAGAACCGTGGACATGCTTAGCTTAGCTTATCTTATTTTAGCGTATTTTATTTTAGCTTAGCTTAGCTTATCTTATCTTACCTTAGTTTAGCTTAGTTTAGTTAGCTTATCTTAGCATAGCTTAGCTTATTTTAGCATAGCTTAGCTTAGTTTATTTTATTTTAGCTTAGCTTAGCTTTGCTTAGCTTAGCCTAGCTTGATTTCTATTCTCATGCAGTGTCATGTCTCGGTGCTAAGCAAGGATGTTGGACGTGTTGGTAGGGCGGCGTAGCAGAGCCGTTCACTGTGTGTGGAGATGCTGACGGCGTCTCCCTGTGCTCCCCAGTGGCTGGATCTCGGCCCTGACGTGTCTGAACACGAGCATCGCGGTGGGCATCATCATGATCCTGATCGCCGGGCTGTTCACCGCGCTGGCCGCCATGTCCCTCATCATGTTTAAGAAGGTACGTCCTCGCCCTCGCCCTCGCCCTCGCCTTTGACCCGGCGGCGCCGTCGGCCCGCGCCGGGTCACGTCCGAAGGCCACAGTGACCAAAGGGAATGGACCCACATGGTCCCCTCTGGACCCACATGGTCCCCTCTGGACCCTCATGTTCCCCTCTGGACCCCACATGGGCCCCTCTGGACCCTCATGTTCCCCTCTGGACCCACATGGTCCCCTCTGGACCCTCATGTTCCCCTCTGGACCCTCATGTTCCCCTCAGGACCCACATGGTCCCCCTCTGGGAACCCTCATGTTCCCCTCTGGACCCTCATGTTCCCCTCTGGACCCTCATGTTCCCTCTGGACCCACATGTTGTCATGACAACCTGCCCTCCCCCTCCTCCCCTCCAGGTGCATGGGATGTACCGTACCACCGGCGCCAGCTTCGAGAAGGCCCAGCAGGAGTTCGCCAGTGGCGTGATGTCCAACAAGACGGTGCAGACGGCCCGCGGCGAGAGCGGCCCAGCAGAGCTTCAAGGAGCAGATCTGAGTCGACCCCCCCCCCCCCCCCCCCCCCCCAAACACACACACACACACACACCCGGCCCCCCATGAGACGCTACAGACCCCCCCCCCTCCCCTCGAGGCCCATCGTCAGTCTTCAGTGCTTTGATTTTTTTTTTTTTTTTTGAATGAGTGAATGTTAATCAACACCATGAATGACTGCAAACATTCACGCAGAGCCCTCGCAGTTCCCTACCCCACCCCCTTCTCTGTACGACCTCACACACACACACACACACACACACACACATACACACACACATACAGACACACAGACATACACACTACACACTACACACACACACACACACACCGGCCCCACTCTGTGATCCCTGGTGTCTGCCTAACCAGCACAACGTTTAGTTTGCTATTTTGGCGTGTGTGTGTGTGTGTGTGTGTGTGTCTGTGAGAGAGTGTGCACATGCACCTTTTACCATTGAGTGAGATGGTGAAAACCCCATGAGAGCCAGTTGAAGATGCTTCCCACCTGTGTTGGCGTCCTGTGTGTGGGGAGCCTGTTCCCCGTCACCCCATCGCGTTTTTTCTTTGTATTGCGTCCCCTTTGTTTTCAGGTCAGTTCTGTTCCATCCCAGACTGCTGTCCTGTTATTTATGTCTGCACAACGTTTTTGGTTGAAGGAGAGGCTGGTGTGAAGGGGCGTGGGCTCACTGCCCTCCAGTGAGAGGCTGGTGTGAGGGGCGTGGCCTCACTGCCCTCAGTGGAGAGGCTGGTGTGAGGGGCGTGGCCTCACTGCCCTCCAGTGGAGAGGCCTGGTGTGAAGGGCGTGGCCTCACTGCCCTCCAGTGGAGAGGCTGGTGTGAGGGGCGTGGCCTCACTGCCCTCCAGTGGAGAGGCTGGCCTGAGGGGCGTGGCCTCACTGCCCTGGAGAGGTTTGGAGCGCTGAAGGATGAATGCTGTGCATTCTGCGCCTTGTGGTGTCTGGTGTGTTCTGAGTCTAATGAGGTTGGACTCTCACTGTCACTAACACCGAGTCGCACTTAACTCTTACTTTCTGTTTGCTCAGCGCAAACACAAACCTGTCTGTAAACACACAAGACACTGGCATTCTGAGTTCACTTTAGGTTACATGTTTCCTCAGGCAAACGCATCAACATTTTTCTAGGAGTGTGTTCACCTAGCCGCCATCTTGGTCTGAGCCAGCGTTAGCGAGGCCCATTCTGCCCGCATCACGGATCCATCTCGTTATCCGGTGGTTTGAAAAACAGCACAACCCGTCTCCGGCCTTTTCTGAAGACGTGGGAGATTTACCTCACATTCCCTCAGGATGTAGACGTCCACTCCGAGGGGCGACACAACACAACACATTATAACTGAGGAGGTGGCACACCGAGGAGCTCCCTGTGCCGGTCGTCCGGCCCTACAAAGCAACGCGGGGCCTCCCGGTGTCAGCCGACCGCGTTGCGCAGGGGTGGGGTAGGGGGTAGGGGGGGGGGGGGGGGGGGGGGGTCGTCTGTCCACTGATCATTCGTGGACTGGTCCGTGACGGCGGTCACTCGTTATGTTATTGCGGTGAACTTGGCGAGCAGTTATGGAAAACTTTAGAAAGACGCTCCTCTCTACGGCGCTGCTGTGTCCCTGGAGACTCCGGGGTCTTTCGGGGTCCACCACAGAAGAACCCAAGGGTCTTCTGTGTAGTCCACTGCGGAAGACTCCGGGTTCTTCTGAGGTCCACCGCAGTGCAGCAGAGGGAAGCTCAGGGTGGTTTTAGATGTAAATACATTCTGGTGGTGTGTCATGGGTTAATCGGATTAGCGTTTATATGCTTACCTGTGAGAATGTAAAACACAGGCCTGTCCTATCTAGCTGCGTGTGTGTCTGTGTGTGTGTGTGTGCGTGTGTGTGCGTGTGCGTGTGTGCGTGTGTGTGAAATGGTGCACCAGGCTACTTAATATTTTTCAACTGTTTGTATAACTGATGGCTTGTACTAAATATCCCTGTTGATATCTCTGTTGTACATGACTGTGGCTAACAGTCCTGAATAGATACGCGTGTGCGGTAGAAACACTGAACAATGAACTCAATTAAAATCTGAAGTAGTCAATCATCTCTGGGAAAAGTATTTTTTTAATGGTTCAAGTCCAGCATGGCGGGACGCTGGTTGATGGTGGAGTGACTTTGAGCCTTTACACTGAAGCCCTGTGTGCAGTTATGATGACTGATAGCATGTTCAATACTTAGTTTTGTATATTTATTGTAATAACATTTAATAAAATTACTCATGTTTGATGTATTTGTATAATTGATAGTGTATAAGTTAATTTTTGTGTCGTTGACTTGCACCGATGACACCTTTTTTTTTTTTGGTGAGACTCGCACCAGCCGCTACACACCAGCAGAGGGCAGGCGAGCTCAATGGGCGCTGGATGAGTCCTATCAGATGAGCATGACGTCACTTGATTCAGACGAACTCACTGCCTTCCTAACAATAACATCCTTCGATTGTCCTCGCATTGAAGAACGTGAACGTAAACAAAACATAAATTGAACAGATGATACGTTTGTGTAAGTAACACAAAGATGAGCATGAGACTGTGCTGAGATGGAGGGGGCCACTCTCATGTCTTCTCGCTGGGCTTCATTTCACAGCAGCCTGAGAACCCTCGACCACTGAGCTTCCTCTCATGGACCACTGACATCGAACCGTTACAGAGAGACGGAGGGTAACCTTACAATAACCCACACCTGTATGAATGAAATACATGTTTTATTTTCAAAGGACTCGTGGGTTTTGGGAGTGTGGATGTTCAGATCTCCTGAGATCTTAACCTAGTTGAACCAGGACTAAAACAAATAGCCAGACAGCAAGCACATCATTAAAAGTATCTTTATTGATTTGCAAAAACACTGGGATAGAAGGTGGTCATTTGTCCAGGAGGAATCATCCAAGAGCAAGGTCCCTTCTTGAACACGAAGAGAGACTAATCCTTCTATATTTGCCTACATCGGGATTAAAAATAGATCTCCTTAATACTTCATTTGTGTGAGTGTTCTCTGTGTCTTCATGCACAGAGACCGGGATTCTGTTTCATACGAGGACAGGACTGTTTCATACGAGGAGCGGAAAAAGAACCAGAGACGTTTCATTTTTCCGCAAAACGAAAATGGAAAAGCAGAAGTTTCACACATAAAGAAAACACAAAGTCCACAGACAGACACAGACCGCTCTTCCATGCAGTCCACAAGACACTGCGTGGCCAGTCGGTCCCATCGATACATTTCCAGGGTCTAATTTACAGAAGTCATTCAAGCACAACATTACATTCTTCTCAGGCTTGGAGCTCGGCCTCCTCGCTTCTAAAGGCCTTTTTAGTTGTATTTTAAATTCAACTGAGTAGTGGTTCCCTGGCTGAGGAGTCTTCCAGCTGTGTTCCTCTGTAGAACCCACCAGGAGCTTGTGTTCTGGTCCGAGGGAACCAAACACACAACGGCAAGGTCTGACATCTTCATCATCGTCAACATCATCCCCAGTGCTCAGGATGAAGCTGACCATGATCCTCATCTTCATCCCCTATGTACAGTCCTACACACACACACACACACACACACACACACATATTTACAAACACACAGCTCTTGTGGACGCCCACATGATACCCAACAACCATGATATGGAAACACAGACCTCAGCGCCTCTAGTGTAAACAAAGAAAGGAGGAGTGGACACACACACACATACACACACACACACACACAGTAGAAAAACACTCATGACGACGACAACACACTCAGGAGAACTTGGCACATTGAACACACAGCACATGAATACACTCGTTCAGTCTTTAGTGGTAAACAGAAAGCGGGGGCTGCCTCCTACGGTCAGCCAGTGTCTGTAGGCCCTCCTCTCCTTCTCCCTCAGAGGAGGAGGCTCCCAGAGGAGGAGGCTCCAACAGGAGGAGGCTCCCAGGGGAGGAGGAGGCTTCTAGAGGAGGAGGCTCCCAGAGGAGGAGGAGGCTTCTAGAGGAGGAGGCCTCCTAGAGGAGGCAGATCAGACTCTTGCCGTCTTCGATCTCCTCCTGCACCTTGTCGCTGGAGGTGGCGATCTCGGCCTGTGCGGAGAAGACCGCGCACAGGAAGGTGAGCGCGGTGCCGCCCATGGCAGTGTAGAAGGCCCAGCCCATGGAGCACTGGCCGGCGCGGTACGGCCCGGCGTCGTGGCCGCAGTACAGCTGGACCTTGTCAGAACCCCAGCCCGCGGGGAACAGCATCAGCCCCAGATCAGGAAGAGACCTGCAAGCAGAGCGGGATGGTCACGATCAGTGGAGCAGAATCACTCGTGACTCACGTGTGGACATGATGTGTCTGCATGTGTGCATCAAGCACCATCTTGGTATTGTAGAAGGGGGCATTTAGCAGACGCTTTTGTCCAAAGCGACTTACAATCAGTACATTTGTGGGGTTCGACATGTGGACAGTTGGAGGAGGAGGGGGGATCAAGGGGATCGAACCGCCGACCCTACGGTTAGTGGACGGCCCGCTCTGTCCACACCGCTCTACCCACTGAGCTACTGCCGCCCAATTGTAGTCACTGTCATTGTTGTATGGAGTAGACATGACTCTCAATAAAAGGGTAAATTCGTTTTCTGATTCAGACATTCCCGCGTCCAGCTGGAGGCAACAGGCCCTCGGCCACCAATTCCGTGATTCCGAAGCCGGGGGAATAAGAGGAGATCAAAAAACAACAGGAAGACGCCAGCCAGAGGATTCCCCCCTCAGCATCTTGACTGGGCCGCTTCCTGTTTCTCGTGGGAGATGTGGAGGGTCACTTCCTGTGATGCAGCGACCCTCTCGCTCACCCACCAGGCTGACCTGGAGCTCACAGGGCCTCCGGGGCCGTCAGCTCAGCTACACGCTGGATTATTATCATCCATGTATTCTATCTGTATTCCAACATTGTAATTATATTATTTATGTTTTATAAGTATTTGTATGTTGCGATTCAATATATCTATAAATGTCATGGCGGTGACTGCCTTGCATTAAACATTATGAATTCATATTCAACGCCGTTTTTGAATCCATTTTCAAAAGAACACACCCAGTCACTCCAGCTGTTGCTCAAGCCTTCCTTTGATACTCCTCCCCCTGACTCTGACACACAGACCGCTCAGCACGGGGAGTCACTCTGGACTCCTCCTGGTCTGCAGACAGGTCGGTGGATCAAAGGAGGGTCATTCTAAAGTCCCTCAGCCCTGCTCCCACGGGAGCCGAGGACCAGCCTGCGGCCACAGGGCATGTCGCTGATTCAATCTCTGAAGGAGACATTCACAGTAATGACATTACAGGACAATAAGGAGAGGATGAGAGAAGAAAGAGAGAGAGAGAGAGAGAGAGAGAGAGAGAGAGAGAGAGAGAGCAGGAGAGGCAGTTAGGGAGAGACGGCTCTGCCATGCTTTGTTCAATAATAAAGATGAAATATGAAGTATTAAATGTGTGTCTTGCTCATTTCTCCTCCACGGCCCAGGAAACACACAGTTCTCTCCTTTTAATAGCTTGAATAATCTTTCGATCTGGCCTGGATGAATTGTGTGTTTTCACCCCGTCACTTGTGTTGTTCTAATCCCGGTCACGAAAGCTGAAAGCTTTTCCCTGGAAACATTTGGTTTCCAGTGGTTTTCTCTCCAACACCAACAGCCCCGAGCGGCGCTATCGGAGAGCAGCATCTTGATGAGGAATCACGTCACAGGGGAGCTGGAGTGTGTGGAGGTGTGTGTGTGTGTGTCTGTTTACCTACTGTTGCTGACGCATGAATTCATCCGAAGGACTCTGTCAACCACTTGTGTTACTAAGTTCCTGCCCTGTTTACTGGATTAACCGTCATCATTGGAGATGTCAGTACGTATTCAATAATATGTCTTCCTGTGTGTTCTTGTCTCAAACTGGTATTGCTGTGGACATTGGGGAACGAACCTATAACTTTTTTTTCTGGGAGTCACTCCAGTGTTTTCTGCTTGGGTCCTTTGAATAGTACAGAGAACAGAGTACAGAGAAATCTCAAAGTTGGAATATACTACTGTATAAGAATACATGTATATTATTATTATTATTATTATTATTATTATTGTTATTATTATTATTATTATTATATTTACGTATATCTAAAGTGTCTATTTGTCCCCCTGATGTCGGGAAGCTTCCAGACGGACAGAGAGAGCAACGCTCTGAAAATAAACAACCTAGCAACCGCCGCCTCCCTCTCAGCTCCCGCCCCCTCCGCCTGGGAAGTGTTGCATTTCACACACACTGATTGACAGGCGAGCTGGACTCCACCGACCAATCAGCGAAGAGATGCCCTGATTGGTCAAAAATGAGCTGGGCGTGGTCTAAAACCACAAGTCAACCGGAACAGATGTTCTCACCTCCTTAGTAGCTGGCCATGACATTTCTAACGGACGAAACTCACACACACTAAACCTGCAGCAGCGCTCGGAGCTGCTCGGTTCTGGCATCGTGGCGGACTGGAGCTCCTAGAACGTTCCTGATGCCGCGTGCTGAGAACCTCTAAAACCCTGGGCTGCTTCTCCTCCTGCTGCTCCTCCTGCTTCTCCTCCTGCTTCCTCCTCTCCTCTCCTGCCTCCTTTGCCCTTCTTCCTCCTCTCCTCTCCTCTCCTTCCTCTGCCCCCCCCTCCCTCCTCCTCTTCCTCTCCCTCCCCTCCCCTCCCCTCTCTCCCCTCCATATAATATTAAACAAGGAAATGAAAACTAGGTCACACATTCTTTCCACATGTTGGTGTGTTTGCCTTGACATCCAGGCCAGGCCTCCACTGATGGATCCAAGGTATGGTTCTAATTCAGGCCAGCTCCCCTTCTCTCTCTCTCTCACACACACATACACACACACACACACACACACACACACACACACGTATACACATGCATGCACACAGATGCAACACATCTGCGCGCACACAGACATACTCATGCACGTACACATGCGCGCACACACACACACACACACACACACACACACACACGCACCCACACGAGACTTTCCAGGAGTGTGTTAAACTAAATCCCTCGCTACACGCTTGACTTTATAACTCAATATCCTAAACACACTCCGCCCTGCCCTACGTCCTCTTTAGCCTCCGTCACGACGGTCCAGTCCCCTGTTATGGACAGGGATGCCTTCAACTTCATTTGCCCTGACTGTAAGTCCATCCTCCTCTCACTCTCCCCACTTACCCCCTCCCTCTCTCCCTCTCCACCACTTCCATGCCCCAACACAGCAGGTCTTAATTCTCTTCCAAGAAATCCTCCCCCCTCCCCCGCCCTCCCCCTCCAGGAAAAGAGCTGACGGGGGAGGACTTGTCTTGGGGGGGGGGGGGGGGAATAAAAACAGAAGTAGTAGAAGAAGAACCTAGCTGTACACACACTGTGACGGGCCTGTGTACCGTGATAAGCGCTATGCTAATGGAATGCATCACTATCATTAGTGTAGCTTCACTATCGTTGGCCTATCTCGTAGCGACGCGGTGACGTGCGGACAGTAAATACAGTAGGGCGTTCTCAACGTGTGACTACGTAATGTTGGAAGAAGCATTCTTCAGGACAGCTGTTCAACTCCTCTCCATTTAGTGTCTTTCATTTTAACAAGCCAGGCTGTTCTGGGTGGAAATCATCTGTCTGAGTCTCTCTCTCTCTCTCTCTCTCTCTCTCTCTCTCTCTCTCTCTCTCTCCTCCTCTCTCTCTCTCTCTCTCTCTCTCCTCTCTCTCTCTCTGTCTCTCTCTCTCTCTCTCTCTCTCTCTCTCTCTCTCTCTCTCTCTCTCTCTCTCTCTCTCTCTCTCTCTCTCTCTCTCTCTCTCTCTCTCTCTCTCTCTCTCTTCTCCATCATGAGAACCACAGAAGAAGGAACTGTGGACATGGGCATGGTGGACTGTCAGGGCTGGAGGTCATCTCCAGGCCACCAGCCCTGCAGAATGTAAAGCTGAGGTATTGTCCCACTCGGCTTCATAAATCAACCAGCTACACCTTCATTCATCGATTTAAAGCTAGTGTGTACGATTTAGAGGTGTCTATGGCTCCTCCCCACTCCCTGCCCAGCGGCGTGGGGGTTTGGGTTAACCTCTCTAGAGTTGTGTGTCCGTTCTGGGCTCTTAGATATAAAGGGCTCATTCTGAGGTAACGGAAAACTACATTCCAAATTCGACACACTCCACCTTTAACCTAAAAGATATTGGAATACATCACACTACGGAAGAATCACAACACAACGCACTATATATCGACTCGTTACCCTGGTGATGTGTATGGTATCACCAGAGTCGTGCCCGCTAGCCCTTGAAAGGGGCCTGACGGGTCCTGTACCTTCCCAGGACCAGAGCAGACTCTAAACGAGGCTGACCTCGTCCAGAGGCACGTGACAGGCCCGTACCAGGACGTCTACGAAGAGACCGCAGGAGTCTCTCGGTGATCCTGGTGTCTCACGCCTCACCAATTACGCTCCGACAGACAGGAATAACAAAGAGCTGTTTCCAACAGATGTGTCCAGAATCTTTTACACAGGGTCTGAAAACAACTCGGCTATCAAGACAGTTCCAGATGTTCAGCCCACTGGTACGCGCTGGGGGGGGGGGGGGGGGGGGAGAGGAGGGGTGAAACCCACTAGCCCTGGCTTCCAGTGGTCCGGAGGAGCCATCTCATTCTATAAGAGAGAGTGTTCACCTCTGGCTCGGGTTCAGGGGGGGGCACGAGGGCTGCAGGTTAACAGACCTCCACCCGGGGGTCCGGGGTGGGGGTGAGTGGAAGGGAGATGACGAGACTTTTGGTGTGAGCTCCACCCATCTCATCTCCCCTCCAGCGTGAGGTCAACCCCCCCCAACCTCTGCTTTTCCTACAGCCGCAATCTGACTCCAGATGGGTGATGACTGGAGGGTGTGTGTGTGTGTTTGGGGGGGGGGGGGGGGGGGGGCGGCAATAAGGATTGGGAACAAGAGTCTGTTGGGGAGAATGCTGGTATCTGATAGAGGGGAGATGGAGCGTAACGCCTCAGCAGTAAACTGAAAAAAAAAAACCAAATAATGACACTCCGAGAAACGAAAAAAAGCCAAGCGGGAGATAAGGACTCAGGCCAGCGACACGCCGGCCCTTATCTCTTCCTGCTCCCCACCAAGACTCAAAGGGCAAAGCGTCTGTTCATCCAGACAGGGAGGCGCGCGCGCACACACACACACACACACACACACACACACACACATCCATTCATTAATTCTGCCTTGCCTCTCGGCCCTTCATACAATCATACAAGGGCGGCATGTAGCTCAGTGGGTAGAGCGGGTGGTTAGTGGTCGTCCACTAACCACCCGCTTGGGGGTTCGATCCCTGTGATCCCCACTCCCAAAACTGTCTACATGTCGAAGTGTCCTTGAGCAAGACACTGAACCCTGAACCCCAACTTGCTCCCCGGGCGCTGATCATAGCAGCCCACTGCTCCCATGTACAATAGGATGGGTCAAATGCAGAGAACGAATTTCGTTCCCATGTCACATGGGAATGACAAATAAAGACCACAAGGTGTCCACTAGTCTGAGAGGTGCTGTGTGTCAGTACTGAAAATGAACACACGGCGACCACAGCTGTTCCTTGGACAGGAGACGAGGCGGTTTATTGAGTTTACGAGGAACCGTTCAAACGTAAGACAAAACATTGTCCGAGTTGTGCAGCGTGTTCAAGGTTTCCTTGACAACGAAGGACACGGCTCACTTAAACCACAACAAGGTCCGACATTTTCCGTCTGAATCCTGTTTGTTTGGACGGCAGAGTTTGAAGTAATAACAGTCCTCCGTGAGCGTTGGCCTGAGGGCTCCTTCTCATAAAAAAGGTCTTCTGCTTGCCAGTCATCCTTGACTTGTAAAGAACTGAGACCAGGTTAGTGGAATTCTTACGTTCTGCTGCAGCCTCCAGAGGGTGAGGACAGAGTTAACTCAGCAGCGAAAACTCAAAGCAACCCAGAGATGATCTCATGTTCTGCTGCAGGTCTCCTCCCAACTTTATTTCACCACAGTCACAGTGACCAAGAACTGGCTCACACAACCATGGACTCAGCTGCAACGCGCACACGCACGCACGCACGCACACACACACACACACACACACACACACACACACACGCACACGCACACGCACACACACACTTACACACCTCACTCAATGGTGAACCCTCTGTGATTCAGCAGACTTGAAACTAAATAAATGCCACAAAACTAACTAAACGTAACTAACTAACTACCTAAATGTTAGTGAGTCAACTGTTTCCAGTAAGTCAACTGTTTCCTTCAGGAGATAAACGACTGCAGCCTCCTAAATTGGTTGACCATGCTCCGGGTCAGAGGTCAGAGACCCCAAAGGTCAAAATAAACTCAGCACACGTGAACCTACCCAGCTGTGACCCCACCCTGCTGGGCTCAGACCAGCCCTGTGACGGCCCTACTGTGACCTACCGAGACCTACCGTGACCTACTGTGACCTACTGTGGCCTACTCTGCAGCTTCTCCCGTGACGCGGAGCACCCATGTCACATCGACAGCCCGCGTGTTCAGCCGGTGTGTGTGTGTGTGTGTGTGCGTCTGTGTGTGTGTGCGTTTGTGTGTGTCTGTGCGTGTGTGTGCATGCGTGTGCGTGTGTGTGAGGCTGAGCCCCCCGGGCGGCGGGCGGGGCCGTCTTACCCGCGATGCCCTGCAGCAGGCCGCAGATGTTGAAGATGCTCTTCTTCATGATGCTCTGGAAGCACATGGTGAAGACCGAGATGAAGGCCACGGCGCACAGCAGCAGGATGCCGGCGGCCAGGAAGATGGAGGAGGCCTGCCAGAACCCGCTGGCGATCTCCCCGAAGTGCACGGCGTACGGCCCGCACAGCACGCCGCGCCGCAGGCGGGGCAGCTTGATGCAGCGGCCGTAGATGCCCAGCGTGGGCCGGTAGGCCTCGCCGGCGCCCGCCGTCGCCGCCGCCGCCCCGTGGGCCCCGTGGGACTCGGGCGTCCGCGGGAAGCCCAGCAGCCAGTCGGTGCTCATGAAGGCGATGAGCTCGCCGAACGCCGCCACGATGCTCAGCAGAGTCCACAGCATGGAGCGGCAGGTCACGATCACATGGCACATGCTGGAGGCCGGGGGGGGGGTTGGGGGGGGGGGGGGGTGGGGGCCGGGCGGAGGGGCACCCCTGGGAAGCGAGAGCAGGGGGTGGTGGTGGTGGTGGTGGTGGTGGTGGTGCGATCCTTCTCCCGGGGGAGCAGGCGGAGGAGCCTAACCTACTGCTGTCCCACACAGTATGCAAGGCTTACGAGGAGAACTTTGGTCAATGATTTGTCAATCCACGTCACGTCCTCTTTCTCTTTCCCTCTCTCGCCCTCTCTCGTTTGTCCTTTTGCCGGTCCCGGTCTTTCTCCGGCACAAATGGTGGTCTTGCTCTTGTCAGGCGCTTCTGGGTTCCCCCTTCTCCTGGGTCGGTCAGGTGGCGGTGTGCTCCTGTAGCTCTGGTCTCGGGTTCCGTGGTTCTGGTGGAAGGCGTGTGATTCTGGTGGGAGGCTCTCTACATGGTCCTGAGGGTGTGTTCTCTCGCCAGCCTGCTGGCGCCACAGCACACACACCTGAAACAGAAACAAGACGCCGGTCAGAACACCAGGGAAGCTGGACACCACGTCACCAACTCAAGGGGTGTACAGTGTCTCCTTATCGCGCTTCCTCCTGTGAAAGAAGAGGCGTGTGCGTGTGTGTGAGTTGGCACGTCAGCGCAGTACAGAGGATGTTGAGATCATTCTCTCATTATTGTGCATATGGATGACAATTACATTTTGGGCATTTTGTGAAAGAAGATAACGTTTGTCTGTCTGCGTCTCTGACTGACGGACCGCATGTGTGTGTGGAGAAAAGTTAGAGGTGACCACGCTTGGCTTAAGATGGATAGATGGTGAAGGAGGAGGAGGAGGAGGAGGAGGAGGAGAGGGACCGAGAGGGACTCTGACCTCTCAGCCGCGGCCCGGGGCAGCTGAGAGGTCAGAGGTCGGAGGAGGAGGAGCCTCAGCAGCCAAGACGAGCCCAGTGTCAGAACAAGCCTTCAGAAACACCTTCTGATAACAGCAGGAGTGCTATCAGCAGAATGGTTCACCCAGCAGGACCCTCACAGGGACCCACAGGTTCACCACAACGGCTCACTTCATGCAGTCACTTGAGTGTCCACATGAACTTTACTCGTTCTCTCTGCTGAGGATTTACAACCTGGTTAAAGATTAACTGAAATGAGTTCATTTGCGCCCGTGGACAGGTAAACATTAACATGTCCTCGGTGAGCCAGCGTCCGTGAACAATATGTGTCATGATGGAATTCATGGAGGAGATAAGACAATGTCGCCATGACAACGGAAGGTAAACCTGCTCCCACTAAAAAAAAAACAGAAGCTGAATCCCAGAGAAGTGATGATGAGTCGGGGCGAGGCGGTGATCAACATCGGCTGGACCCCTCAACACCAAACAGGCTTCATCAGAGCGTTGACTCCTGTTCTCTTATTCTGTCCTCCCCGTGTCTTCCCGCTCCTCCCTCCATCCCCCCCTTCCTCCCTCCCTCCCTCCCTCCCTCCCTGCCTCTCCTGGGAGCCTCTCTGGCCGGCTCTCAGCTCGTCTACGGCCGAGTGCGGGGGTCCTGGGAGGCCCCGGGGGGCTGTAGGGGGGGTGTTGACGTGTGTGCGGCCCACGCTCTCTCTCCCCCAGACTCCCATCACTCAGCCCCCCCCCCCCCCCCCCCCCCCACCACCGGGACCAGGGTCTGTCAGTGAGGTCACTGCCCAGACAGAGTAGAGGAAGGAACCAGTAGGAAAGGAACACGTAGGAAAGGAACCAGTAGGTAAGGAACTAGCAGGAAAGGAACCAGTAAGAGAGGAACCAGTGGGTAAGGAACTAGCAGGAAAGGAACCAGTAAGAGAGGAACCAGTAGGTGAGGACCCAGTATGAAAGGAACCAGTATGAAAAGAACCAGTTGGTAAGGACCCGGTAAGTAAGGAACCAGTAGGTAGGGAACCAGTAAGTAAGGAACCAGTAAGTAAGGAACCAGTAGGTAAGGAACCACTAGGTAAGAACATGTCCAGACGTCGGAGGGGAACTCCCACGGTTCTGTTTAGTCATTACAGGGTTGGTTTCTTCGGGGGTTTTCAGAAAAGCTTTGTTCCCGCTTCTGCCGTTGTATATTTGTGTGAGAGAGACGATGATGAGAGGGAACGGTAAATAAAGAAGAGCCAGACAAAGACAGAAAGAAAGAAAGTGAAATAAAAAGCAACAGAAAGAAGGACCATAGACCTCCTCTACCTACTAGTCCCCCCCTGTGAAGAGACTAGCTGAGCGCCCCTAGACTAGCTGCATCTGTAGAGACTAGCTGCATCTCCTCGCCTTGAGAAGGGCCCTTGAACAGACTCAACACCTCCACCACTGATCAGCTGTCTCACACCAGTCAGCGTCACCATGGAGACCAGGCCAACACCTTCACGGCAGTGTTTGGGTCAAACGTTTGCGGTGTGGCCGCCCTGCAGAGTTATAACTGACATGTGAGGGCTGGGGAACACTGAGACGAGTTAAACCGGCCAGAGAGAGATAGCGTTTTAATGATCTGCTTTAAAAGACTAAAGATACTTGACCGTTGACCCATACAGGTCAGAGAAGCCAAGTGTGTTCAGGGGTGTGTGTTTGTGTGTGTGTGTGTGTGTGCATGCGTGTGTGTGTGTGTGCGCAGGATGTGTACTAATCGTAAACTAATCACATTGTCAGCATGTACGATATGAGGGTGAGTTACAGTACAAATCTCCCTACTTCCAACGGTCTGAGACGAGGAGGGGAAACTCCGAGATGACCTGGAGATCTAATGACATAAACATTGAATGAAACATAAAACATAAAGCCAACGCAACTGCCTGGTGCCATGTGACAGAAAGTTGTTACATGGAACCAGCCTGACCACACACACACACACACACACACACACGCAAGCGTGGTGAGTCCATGAGGCGGTCTAGAGAGTCCGGGCAGCCTTTGTCTTGGCCAAAGGACCAAACAGCAAGGGTCTCCCTTTCACGCGACCTCCCATCTCCATATCTTAGGAAATACCCAGGCCCACTGAACGTTGCCGTGGTGACCACCGTGTTGGTGGTGGTGAGAGAGAGGAGCTGTCTCTCTGCTGAGGAGGGAGACAGTGAGGACACAGACGCCCGGTTGGAGACAGACATGGTCTTTGCAAACAGGGCAGTCAGGACCGGTTGAAATCAGTTCATCAGTGTGATTCGGCTCAGTGTTAAGAAGACAGGGAATCTAACCTACCTAATCTATAAAAATACATTTAGCATCAATGATGGTAAATGCATTCAATAAAAAGAACTACAGTTCTTAACATTTTGCATCTATATTGTGCAATTAGCAACACACAATAAACACAAACACAATGCGGTTAATTCATTTCGATGAAACACAATTGACATCCTATTGCATCATAGATCTGTTCAATTAAAAGTGAAACAGAAAACCAAACTCTTAATTTCCTAAATACTTTGAGTCACTCCCAAAAGATGTACTCACTGTGTTCTGTTACTCAACCAGCCACACTGTTCTTTAACATGTCATGGTGCAGACAGACTCTGGTTCCACTGGTCTGCATTAAGTCCAGCCCTGTTGGAGATGTGGCTGCATTTGTTCCCTGATCTCCTCTCCAGTGTCTTACTCAGAGCCACAGCCCCGCCCCCTTGGGCTCTTGGCTCCGCTGATTGGCTAGTCTGACGTAGGGGCCACACTCCTTCAGAAGGTCCACATGGTGGCCACATTTCAGCGCTGAAAGTGGGTTAAAACAACACGCTCTGTCTTTCTTCTACTCTGTCTCCTTTTGTCTTCCCTCTGTCCCTTTTCTTACCCTTGATTCCTGCAGTCTGCTTCTCTCTTCGTTTTTTTATGTCTTCCCCTGGTCTCTTTCCTTGGCTTCTGATGACTCACTCTCTCCACGTCTCCAGTTGGGCTTTCTCCCTCCAGCTGTACCTCGCTACACCTAGCATCCTAACATCACCCCGAAGACGCAACTGGGAAACTTTTCCTCACTTATTCCGGTTGACTGTCTCTTGACTAATAACAGAACAACAGTCCTGCAGTGAGTCACGAGGTTCTGGGTGATAATGTCTGTGGAACAGAATCCCAGGCGGGTCCATGACGACGCCGGGCCAACATGGAGCTAGGCTGGTTGTTTGTGTATCACTCACACCGGGATATACAGGGGGTCCCGCTCTGAGCAGGGGAAGCAGACCACAGGAAGAGGTCTCACCGGCCGCTTCCCATCCAGATCTGGAAGGAGAGCGGAGGCGAGCCGACCAGGATGAGACAGTGGAGACACAAGCTCCTCGTCCTTCTGTGACGGAGCATGAAGTAACTTGATCTTCAGCCAAACACCGTGAACTCACTGAGCTGGACATGAGCCTCCCGGGGCTCCAGCGGTCTGACGTCACTGTGAACCGAAGCCATCCCTTGAGTTGAAGTGTTCACCTTCTGGTGGAGCAGGAGACTGAGTAGTGCTGGATCCACTCTCTCCTTTCCTAACGCGGTACTTCAAATAGTTATCAACTGGATGGATTGCTGCTGCAGCTTGAAACCACTCCACCACCATTCCCTTCCTGGTTGTGTGTCTTCAGTGGTGGATCGCTGACAGACAGGTCAGACCCAAAATGACAGCAGCTCGCCTTACAGGTCCAGGAGGAGGGTCAGCTGTGTGTGTGTGTGTGTGTGTGTGTGTGGGGGGGGGGTTCTGACACAACACAGACCCTCACATCAAAGGCCCCCGAGATCAGAGGAGACAGTGAAGAAATACCCTCAGCATCCCTGGGTTCTGCAACAGGTTAAGGCACACACACACACACACATACACACACAGACACACACACATACACACACACACACACACACACACACACACACACACACACACACACACACACACACACACACACACATACACACACACACACACACACACACACACAGACACAGCACTTGAGCACACAGACAGGGACCATGATAACGGCTTTTCAGTTGCTCGTTGATCTGTGTCGCGCAAGATAAGGAACGCACACTAATAAAGTTAGAGTGGCTCTTAAGCACTGAACATGAAATAAGACAATAAAAGCTAAAGGCTGGCTGAACGTACGCAGACAATAAGGAGCTAATTCAGTGTTGTTCTGGTCTTCGTTCAGAGCATTACCAAGGCATGCATGGCCCACTGAGATCTGAGATCAGCTTCACATTTTCAATCATTACAGATAAGGAAACAAAGTGAAGTCGTAGCGTTGGCTACCAAGCCTGGATGAGAGGCTACCCAGCCTGGATGAGGGGCTACCCAGCCTGGATGAGAGGCTACCAAGCCTGGATGAGAGGTTACCCAGCCTGCATGAGGGGCTACCAAGCCTGGATGAGAGGTTACCCAGCCTGGATGAGGGGCTACCCAGCCTGGATGAGGGGCTACCCAGCCTGGATGAGGGGCTACCCAGCCTGGATGAGAGGTTACCCAGCCTGGATGAGGGGCTACCCAGCCTGGATGAGGGGATACCCAGCCTGCATGAGGGGCTACCCAGCCTGCATGAGGGGATACCCAGCCTGCATGAGGGGCTACCCAGCCTGGATGAGAGGCTACCAAGCCTGGATGAGAGGCTACCCAGCCTGGATGAGAGGCTACCAAGCCTGGATGAGAGGTTACCCAGCCTGGATGAGGGGCTACCCAGCCTGGATGAGAGGTTAACCAGCCTGGATTAGAGGTTACCCAGCCTGGATGAGGGGCTACCCAGCCTGGATGAGGGGCTACCCGGCCTGGATGAGAGGTTACCCAGCCTGGATGAGGGTCTACCCAGCATGGATGAGAGGTTACCCAGCCTGGATGAGGGGCTACCCAGCCTGGATGAGAGGCTACCCAGCCTGGATGAGGGTCTACCCAGCATGGATGAAGCTTCCTTCACTGCTCAAACCACCAGGATGTGGACTCCTTTCCTGATCATCTCCACATGTGGCAGTGATATGTAGGTTAAGTTTCATCCCATGTGTTACATATCTATAGATCTGGACCGTGGCTGTCTGTCCTGACATCATGCCTCCCAGAAAGCGCAGTCAGCCAGGGGTCTATAGACACTGGACTGCGCAGGACAGAAGGTCAGGAAGGATCTGCAGGTTACCGCTGGACAGAGATGAGTCTGCTGCAGGTTTGTTGAAGGACAAGGTGTGCAGTCACAAACGGCTCCATTTGCAAATGCAAGAGACGTGGAGAATACGGTCTATACTTTCTCCACGCGTACCAGACTCAGTATGTCATGGCATACAGCATGAGTTACACACACACACACACACACACACACACACACACCAGGAGCCTGATGGGGTGTGGAGATACCAGACTTTCCTTGTGTCACGTGGAGGAAAGTCTGGCCTACAAATCATTCCAGGCCGGGACCAGCGGCGCCCGAGGCCCAGATATAGATTGAGAAATGGGTCGTTTACATCTGCTACAGATGGGCCGAGCCCTCAGGACTCCAGGACAGCCCGCCGGAGAACTCAAGGCCATCTGGCTGTTTCCATAGAGGCCACCAGCACCACCTCCTCCACCACCAGCACCACCTCCTCCACCACCGGCACCACCAGCACCACCTCCTCCACCACCAGCACCACCTCCTCCACCACCAGCACCACCTCCTCCACCACCAGCACCACCTTCTCCACCACCGGCACCACCTCCTCCACCACCAGCACCACCTCCCCCCCACCACCGGCACCACCTCCTCCACCACCAGCACCACCTCCTCCACCACCAGCACCACCTCCCCCACCACTAGCACCACCTCCTCCACCACCGGCACCACCCCCTCCACCACCAGCACCACCACCTCCCCCCCACCACCAGCACCACCTCCTCCACCACCGGCACCACCAGCACCACCTCCCCCACCACCAGCACCACTAACTCCACCACCAGCACCACCACCTCCACCACAACCACCAGCACTACCTCCTCCACCACCACTACCAGCACCACCTCCTCCACCACCAGCACCACTAACTCCACCACCAGCACCTCCACCATCACCAGCGGCAGATGTTGGTCCTACTCCAGGATGGGCAGGGGGTACATCAGTTGTTACCCCGACTCATCCTTAGCACATAATGGCAGTGATGATGAAGACCATGGTCCTGTGCCTCATCTGGAGCCCTGACCATTGTTCTCGTCGTCATGGAGACCCCAAAGCCCCAAAGTGAATGGAAGACAAGCGTGTGTGGTCTCACGACCAGCAGGCTGTCATGGCGAAGCGTAGCCCCATGGTGCCTTCTACTCCTCTGGCCCGTATTCATCAGCACTACAGGAGGACTCATGGAAACACCTGCTGATGAATGGACCATCGCCACAAGCTGGGTCCCCCAGGGTCACGGCTCCCAACAGCTCTGCTATTCACGCACTCTGGGAAGGAGCACAGGACCATAAACACACTAACCCCCCCCCCCCACAGAGAGACAGAGAGGAGGGTGAGGCCAGAGGGCTGGGTGATGGAGCTGGCGTGAAGGTGAGGTGAGCCATCAAAATACAATCATAATATAATAGATAGTGATATCTGCGAGAAGCACAGGAAACGACAGACATTCCCCATCCCCCACGCCACTGCTCCAAGACGTGTTACATCATCTCCCCCGTCTGGGCACATGTGTTTATACAATCTGACCGCACTGTGGGCCACAAGTCATCATGGGGACAGGAGAGCTGGAGCAAAGACAAGAAGAACAACAAGAAGAAGAAGAATAAGAAGAAGAGGAAGAAGAGGAAGAAGAGGAAGAAGAAGAAGTAGAAGAAGGAGAAGAAGAAGTACAAAAAGGAGAAGAAGAAGAAGAAATAGAAAAAGGAGAAGAAGAAGAAATAGAAAAATGAGAAGAAGAAGAAGAAGAAAAAGAAGAATAACAAGAAGAAGAAGAAGAAGAAGAACAAGAAGAACAAGAATGAGAAGAAGAATAAGAAGAAGAGACAACTACAAGCAGCAGGAGGCAGAGAGAGGACATGATTCTCCAGCCGTGGTGTGGCTGGAGGAACCAGGGCGTCTCTCATCGCCTCATATTGACCAGAACGCCTCCAGAACGCTGAACCACCACAGCTGTAGAGAGTGTGATGAAAGAGCAAAGGGCCTTCTGACAGATCAGAGCCTGGCCTCATGGTGGGTGGCCAGCCGTGGGGGCGGAGATAGGGCCGGGAACGCTGCCTGGTCATCTTGTCAAATGGTCTCTCTCTGCTGTCCAACCAACCAGAAGAGAGCTCTCTGAGTTCATCTGTAAGCCACTGTGAGCAGGTATCCCACACGGAGGCCAGGTAGAGCGGTAGGACTGATGATTCGAGGGCTGTTTATCTATGTGGAAAGAGAACTCTTCAGTAAAACTACAACTACAACACGGTGCGAGTCCGCCAAGTGAGGGAAATGTCCATAACAACCAAACGGGACACGGGGTCTTAATGTTTGTCCTGTGTTGCTGAGCACAGAGACTCTTCAGGACACACTACATTTTTCCACGGGGGGGTCCTGTTGCCCTGGAGAGACGCAGCACGCAGGGTCCCCATAGAACCCCCCCCCCCCACAGAACCGGAGACACCTCGGGGGGGTCGTGGGGCCCCAAGCAGTGGGTCAATCAGACTGAACCGTTTCCAGCTCCGCCACCACCATGCACAGAGCCTGCCACTCGACTGGGGGAAGGCTGGTGGCACTTCAAATGAGTTCAGATCCACCAGCACACACACAGTCGCCTGAACCCACCTGGTTCACTGCAGCTTCCACAACAGGAAACCAGTTCAGTTCAGTTCGCTCTGTGTGTGTGTGTGGGGGGGGGGGGGGGGGGGGGGGGGGGGGGGGGAGGGGGTCATTGTGTTGACACTGTTCTCTGAGCGATGAGGATAGTTTAACGCGGGCCCTTCCTGTGGGGGCTTCTGATGCCGGACACCCTGGGGGGCTACACCGTATACATTACACTGAAGAGGCCTTTGCTTATTCTTTAGTCTTTTCTACTGTGATTTCATCCATATTTGACTTTGGAACTCGCCTGTTGTGGATTGTAGGGCTGCTGTTGCGACTTGAGGGAATTTCCCCTTGGGATGAATAAAGCAGCCATCTAATCTAAACAGTTGTATTCACTGTTTCAGACAAACGGGTCTGCAGAATCAGCAGAGACACTGTGTGTGTGTGTGTGTGTGTGTGTGTGTGTGTGTGTGTGTGTGTGCGTGCGTGCGTGCGTGCGTGCGTGCGTGCGTGCGTGCGTGTGTGT